>CM054002.1:11945156-12004524 GCA_028641665.1 Chelonus formosanus
CACCATCTTTTTGTACCAATTGATGAGAGTGCGTTTGAGTAGTTATACCAACTGGACATTTTGAACATTTAGACTTAACGTAATGGGATCTGATAAAATTTGTTCATTTGTCAACATCATGATCGATCTTCATTATATTCATTGCCATGTTATTGATAAGTCAGAGTTATAAAAATTTTGTTGTTGTAAACAAATATGTAGCATATTACTGTGAATTCTAAATGTATATTATGACCCACTTGTTTTCGTAAGAAATTAGGAAGATCAGTCTATTGGTATAATAATAAATATTTATCGACTGAAACAAAAATGATTACAAACACCAATGATTCCATGATAAAACAGATTTAATAATAATTGCATACCAATCAAAGTAATTATCAAGTATCGACTGGCGTTCTTTAATAGTGTTTATTGGGCTGTATGTTTGTGGAATATTATCATATCTGCTCTGCTTTATGCAATGATTCACTGAAATGCGGAGATTATATAAAATTACTGTTGCAACTATAACTGGTAATGTTGATTCAACGTTAAAAAAATGTGAACTAATAGTCAAAATAGCAAACATTTTTCCCCAAATACCGAAGCATCGTTCAACCGTATTGCGTGTTCCTATCCGGGATTCGTTGCACAATTAATCTGCAACAGTGCTTGGATTCATTAATGGAGTCATCAAGTATGGCAAAGCAGGGTATCCGCAGTCTCCTACCAAGTATGAGTTTCCCAATTCTCCAGCTTCGAAGCGATATTTTATTAAAGAATGATTAAAAATCGTAGAATCATGAGTGGATCCCGACCATCGCACAACAAGATCCATAATTTGAAGACGTGAATTGAATATCGCTTGAACATTAATTGAAAGAAAGGATTTACGGATCCTATATAACTCTGCATCGTCTCCTTCTGCGATTGAAAAATGGCATGTAGAGACATACATCTCATTTGTTTAACGTAGAGAAAACATAAAATAAATATCTTACCGTATGATCTAACTATAACATGCATACAATCGATAACTCCAATAACACGTATAAATCCAGCTCGATGGAAATTTTCTTTTTGAATCTGCCTTATGGTTGCAGGAGTTGTTAGAAATCTGATGTTATATCGAAGTAAACTCGCAATTGCTCTGGAAGTCCGATGAATGATACGGCAAACACTCGATTTGCTGATTCCAGTGGAGACACCCATAGTTATAAAAAAGAGCCGGTTGCAAAAAACCGTATTGCAACTAATAATTTTTCTTAGAGGCGGAATAGCACCATTACTTAGGAGCTTTACAGGAAATTTTAGAGCAGGATAGAGCTGCTGCAGAGCTTAGCAAGAGACCTAAGGTCGAGAAATTTTCTTCTTCTTGTAAGAAGAGGTAAGATAGAGCTGTGAGAACCTTGTGGCGATCTCGTTCTTAAGTTGACTAAACGATTGCTACATCTCCTCAAGAACAGAGAGCTTGAACTCGAGCTGAGAGAGAGAGAGCTTGTTTACATCTTCTGATCGACATAAATCAAGAGCTTTGGAGAGATAGTCTTTCCTTTCTTCTTAAAGAGCTAATCTAGAGTTGAAGTGGAGATCGGCATCAGCCTCGAGCATCGATACGTCGGTCATTATGAATAATAACGAGCTTAGAATTTTCTAGAGCTAGCATGGAAGTCTTATTTCATTCACTCGCACTAATAAGAATTCACAAAAAAAAGATAGACAAGAGCACAGGGTCTACTCGTAATCCAAAAGTTAGTCTGATTACGCGGGAACACTGTACGATACACTTAACACGAGTGTGAGCGAGAGAGCTTAGCAAGTCTGTGAGCGCGAGTAAGAGAGCAATCCCTTACTCGAGCGAACAAAGGCAATGCCTATCACGAACACTATTTCACTTCTTTACTGACCACATCCGGCTCGATGGACCATGTTTAATGAGCCAATAATTCTTAACAAATTAATGGAGAGTTTATGTGAGCTTAAAGAGGATAGCACGCGAGCTACGCCGTAGGATGTGGTCAGAAGGGAAAGTTCACGCACGAAAAAGACACTTGTTGACCTTATTTTGTGGTTTCTATTATAAAAATTAATAGTTTGAAAGTTAACAATTATTCAACAATAATTACTGAGCTTAGCAAAACTTTTGTGAACAAAAATAGAGCGTTGAAAGAGCTTAGAACAATACGAAAATAGATATTCACATAGCGTCGAAAAAGCACGTGTACATGAGCGCGGTACGAGAGCGATAATGGCTGCAAACACGTTGTAGCCGGCGTCAGTAGACCTAGCGTGATAGTAGGTCCACTATCATTCGTAGGCCAGGTTGGAAAAGAAGAGCGATGATTAATCAAGCGCTGAAAGAACAGCTAGGATAGGGTTAGCGGATCGAATGAGCTCGCCGGAGCACGAGCTTGAGCGCGAGTTGACAGGTTGCGGTTAAGTTTACGCAACAAATAGAAATCTTCGATAAATCGAGAATTGCAAAACCTACATAAATTGGTTTATTAAACATTACTTCAAGCTGATTCATTTCAATGATAACCATTTCATCATCATCAAAAATAATACTGCTATGAACATTCGGTTGTGATATCAGACTTTGTGCACCCCATCTTCCCTCCTATTGTGCTATGAATTAGATGTCTTTATAATTACACACATTTTCCATAGTTTTTCATAACGTAAACGGCGTTATTCATGAGTTGAAAAATGTTTTTCTCGAAATCATTTTTGGATTTTTCTCTTATTTCTGTGTTTAAATCAATATATTTTTTCAACCAAGCTGACTGTTTAAACTGTAAAACTTTATGAATTTTAATAATTTTTAAGCCAAAGTCAATACATTGTTGTAAATTTCTATAGAGTATAACATATTCATTTTTTGGAAATAACGTCGTCATCAGCTTATTTCATTTGCTATCTGGTGGTTGCCGATGTTCAGAGCATAATGGTAAATCGTTATGATGTTCATGTTATGATTGTAGATAATCCAAGTCTACTTAAAAAATATAGCCGGTAGAAGAATTTTTAGGAATATTTAAAATCAAATTATCCATATCATTATCAAAAATAAACTTATCAGTTACCCACTCGAATGAATCAGTGGGTAAATATTTACTCATTGCAGCACCATGGAGATTATTCACATGAAAATACATCAGGTATAATTCTTTTTCATTTTCATTCAAGTTCCCTCCTATGTACTTAACATTAGCTTTGGCATATCTATTGCTACGTTGAGAAACACCACCTTTTATACTGTTCTCAATAAAATTTAACATTTCAACATCTTGTAATGGATCAAGTTCTGGTTCTGTGTATTTTAGCATGGCATCACAAACTAGACCTGGAGCAGTTAAAGAATGTAATAGATGAAGGTTATAAGCAGCTAGACAGTTTTTACAAAAATTTTTAAAGATATTTGCTAATAGTAAAACATTAGTTTCTGAATATACATCTGAATATTCACCCAGAGTTTTAAGCTGAAACTTATTCCAAACATTAAGTGCATGTTAATAGTCCTCATCTGATATGCTTGTGTTATTCAACTTGTAATAAAAAGCTGATTGTGCAGAGAGCTGAGTTTTATCAAACTTATCCCAGTTATCTATATATTCATAAGGAAAATCACCTTTTCTCACTACTAAATCAAGTTTTTCAGGACCATTATGAAAGCTTTTAGTAATATTTTTTTTATCATCATCTAGAAAGGATGCTAATTTATCAATGCTGCCATAAATCTAGAGGAATCTATGAATTGCAATTTGATTACTACTTCACGAGTTCTTTTTCCATTTCTATTGTATTCTTCTTTACCGACAGCTTTTGTGAAAGCTATGTATTTTTTTTTCATTTATCAGCGATAAATCGATTTTACCTTCGAATGATGATGCTGTTAATTTTCTCTTGACCGCGATAATTACCGGTAAAGTGACAATGATCACAAATTTTAAGTTCACCATGTAAAAAAACTCCTTTACAAATATGACACTTTCTAGCTTAATTATTAGCTTTTTGCTGCTGGAAAGTTGATGATTTCATTGGCACAATACGTTTCATGATGGCTTTTACATGTTCTGACATTTTTTAAAATTCTTCCATGAACTAATCAATGCAATCAATTCCACGTTTCATGAGAAACATAGATTTATACTTATCATATGAGCAATAAGAATAAGGAGCAATACTACATGAAATATATTTTTGTCTATTATTATCTGGTTTAAGTATGCATTTTAGATCAGTATATACAACAAATGGAACTTGTTTCTTATTGTTTTAATTTTTAAATTTAATTTTTTCATCACTTGGTGAGAAAATTATCGCTCTTTGATTCATTCTAATATAATCTTCACGACGATTATCATAAGATTTTTTAAATTTTAAATGACATGAACAATGATCGCATAGATATTTTTTCGTTTTACAATCAGAAATTTAAAAGCTATCTGATCAAGAAAGATCCGTAATTAACAAAAAATGATGAGTAGATTTTAAATTGTTTTCATAATCAACTCGAACATTACTTTCCACCATTAACAAATGTATACATTTTTCATGACGCAATCTACTTCAGTATATTGGGGCTATTCCATCATTACTATTTAATCCATAAACATTGATTGGAAAATTTTTCTTTTTATTAATTAATTCAAATTTTGGTATATCATGGAAAGTGAATGGACAATTAATACATTCAGACTGGAAAACTGTTGAATAATTCGGATGTAATGAAATTCTATTACGATTAGTTTCAACTGGATGCAGAGCTGCAGTAACTGCCCGAATAAAACAGCATTGGTCATTATTCTTGATGTTTAGCACTGCTTTCTTGTCTTGAATGAACTTTGGTAGAGGTATGGCACGCCGTTTTGCTATTTAATAGCAAGAATTTTATTACATAATATTTAAAAGAAGATATTCATTTTAAATGAAGCAGCAAAATTTGTTTGTTAATTTTATTATGTCATTACATAATAAAAATTAATTGAAATTATGTCTTGACATAAAATTAAATGAAAATATGTGAGAAGGTATAGAGAAAACCCTCAATTATAATTATGTGTAGACATAATTGTAATTGATTTTTATTATGTAACAACATAATTTTATTGTAATTACATTTTCTGTCGAAATAAAAATTCATTTAATAAAATTTATGTCGGTACATAATAATAATTCAGCCCAAAAAATCTATGTAGGGGCATAATGAAAATTTTATTCATTAAAATTTTGTCTCGTAATATTTAAAATGAAATATTAACAATTTTTTTAAGGCCAAATAATGGATGTGAATTTTATTTATGTGTATACATAATAGTAATTGATTGAATAAAAAATATATTAAGATATCATAAAAATTCATGATTTCAATTATATCCTCCAATAATTTTATTTCACCGATTTATTATTATGTTGGGACGTAATTTTAATCTGTTGCAGAATATTATCATTAAGTCACAATATAATTTCAATTTGACTTTTTAATTATAACCTAGATTCATGAAAATTCTATCAATTTCAATTATGTTAAGGTATAATAAAAATATGTTTAATAGAAATGGTGAATTCAAATAATTAAAATTCACGGATTAAAATTATGTACATAATGGAAATTAAGAATTAAAATTGTGTACATAATAAAAATTCAGAAATTGAAATTATGTACATAATGGAAATTCATGAAATGCGGTCGAATGAATTATTTCTCGCCTAAGAGTGGGAGACACTAAGTATTATGAACAATCTTAGTAGCGGGGGTGACCATATCGCCTCTAGGAGGCCAAAGCAGTTTTAAGTCACTAGGGTCCCCCGAAGGACTCTAGTTACAGCCCTGATATTCATATGATACACACGCGATTCTACGCGCGTTTTTTCATAACCTTCGCATACAATCAAACAAAAGAATTCATCATTCCGGTAGTTCAGTACACTTTTTTTCAACTCGTAATCGTAATTAATACATTACTTCTCAGATAAGAAAATCAAATATTAACTCTTTACTGTCAATTTTATTACAAAAAGTACAAAAATTCTAAATAAATTATTCATATCAACTTTAGATGTCCGAAGAGCAGGTCATAGCAAGTCGTTTGTTGCAAGCAGCAGAAAATGTTTCACATGAAGAAACAGTCGAAGAAAGAAATTTCACGTCGTTGGTAAGAAATACACGCCGATGTTTCAGAAGAAATGAAGTTATTCCTAGCCCTAGCAGAGGTCGGAAAAGAAAAAAAACTTTAAAAAAAAAGTAGTTTTAATGAAATTAGCTCATGCTGATTTTTTTCCATTGAATTCAGAGCTTAAATTCCTAAAACAAAGAGGCTTAGGTATGTAAAATAATTTGGAATGCTTAGAAAAGATGTTTTGAATTTTTAAGTACAATGAACTATATAATATTTAGGTGAACCCGATACGAATCTTGAAGTCGGGAGAGATGAGTCTCCAGAGGAAATACTGGATAATATACTATCATTATTTAACTCTCACATCCAAAAGTTGTTACGTATGTGTGGATTCCAGTTGGCAAAGTGTGATAGATCTAAAAGAATACATCGTATAGGCGACTTTCAAGATAGAGCTCATTTAGAATCAAAAATTTTGCAAAGTAAAATTGTGATAATGCCTGAAAAAGATTTTCCAAATGATTTGCCAATTATTGAAGAACAGGATTCAGTATCAGATTCAAGGCCATCTTCTAGTAGGAATTTTTTACAACCATCTACGAGTAGAGCTACATTAAATTCAAGAGGTAGTGATTCTGAGAATTTTCAAATTCAACAATTGTCATTTTCTACCTTAAATTGTAATGTACGTGTTCAAGAAAATTATATTTCAAGAATGCAACCACGAATAATTGAAGAAAGTAAAAGTGATGGTTTTGATGAAGATGACAATAAACTGAGCATCATTGAAGAATCCCATACGAATCATAATCATGTACTATTACCATCACTTTCACAAGATGCAGAAATAGCTAAAATTGAAGTTTCAAGAAAAGATTGTTTTACTGATCTTCTAAATAGCTATAAAGATGAAGAAATATTGAATAAAAAATTACATGTTTCATTTTTAGGTGAATTAGGTATTAATGACGGTGGTCTTACTAAAGAATTATTTAACATTTTTTTTGAGCAATCCGAAAATATACTGTTACAAGGTGAAGATTGTCTTGTCCTATATTTACCTTTAAACAAACGAAAAGAGCAAGAAAATTTTATATATTTTGGTCGAGTTCTTCAGCATATGTTAGTTTTAACTCAAACAATTTCTAGTAAATTGTCAAGAATTACTTTGATGCTTATTGCAAATCCTGCTGCCGATATTGAACCTGATATAATATTAAAAGAATTAAATTATTATGTCAATCTATACTTACGAAGGATCTTAAAAAAAGCAAAAACGAACTTTTTATCCCTCACAGAAAATGAAACAGAAATGTTACAAGATTTTTCTCAGGCAAACAAATTTTTAGCCAGACCTAATGCTCAAAATTTTACAGAACAATTACAAATTATTGAAACAGAAATTCTCGTTGAATTACCTAAAAGATTAGTTGACAAAATTCGCCAATGAGTATCACCACAAAAACACTCAGATTTCTGGAACAATTGTGATTTTAACGTGCTCGCAGATATGCAGTCTATAACTATTACAACAGTTATTAATTATTTAGAAATAGAGCCACACCTTACAAATCAGGAGAATGAGGTGATACATTCTTTCAAAATGTATATCAACTGTCTTGATAAAGACAAATTAGCGAAGTTAGTATTTATGATAACTGGTTCTTTTGTAATGCCAAATCGTATTTGTATTAAATTCAATGATTCAATTGGGCTTAGTCAACGACCAATATTCAGTACATGCACTGATACTTTAACTTTACCGAGAACATATTTGAACTACACTGAGTTAAAGAATGATTTTAATATATGTTTAACAATTGATGAAGCCAAGGAATACACCGCTTACTAAAATGTTGCTCTGATTTACATCTAAACTTCTTTTCTACTGATAAGCTTTTTTGAATGATTGTTTTTTCATCGAGTCATTTACTTCGTTAATAAAGTATTACTGATTAAGAAATGTCATTATAGTACCAGTGTAGTGATAAGGCAAATAGACTGTTGTGTTTAACTTTGTAATGTCTGCAATATTACTTTGGTATTTTAAGATAATTTTAATTATTAACTGAAGCGTTGATCAAAATACGAGAAAAATTCTCATAAATTTTATTGTTTTTTTGATTGAAATTTTATTTTTAAAAATATTAATATTAGTATGTCATCTTCGTAGATAATTAATAACTACGAAATTTATTATGTAGTAGTTGAAACCAAATACTCTTGTTTAAATGACTAGATCTCGATAATTTGTCAGAAAACATTGACTGAAAGGTAACAAAGCAACTGTAAACTGATAAAGAAATATATTAATATAAAAAATTATTGAGTTTATTTTAATTATAGAACAAGCAAAACTTTTTTAAATTTGTGAAAAGATATTCAAATTGACAAGAAGGTGTTTATGAACAATAATTTACTAAAAATTACATAAAAAGAGCTGAATATCGTCTAATGAAAACATACATTCATCTACTACTCTCAAACATAATATATATTTTTCTTTATTTGCCTTGTCTTGGCTTATAATATCTTCTAAGTGTGTTTCTTGATTTTGATTTATTTCTATTACAGCACGAAAAGATAAAGAAGGAATACTTATTTCGTCAGGAGTAACTATTGGAGTAAAAGTATCAATTCCTGATGTTTGCAAAGATTCCGAAACTCTCGCATATAAACTCATACTATTATCGAAAACATCATTTACTGCTGTAAAAGATGTATTATAATTTTCTAACATCCCTTCTAGCCAGAATTGACGTGGTGAGTAATTATTCTCTGTTCTAAGACTATGAACATTCCACGCAGACTGAAATGCTGACAGACGTTCATTAATAACAAATTGATACACGTATTGAACGCAAAACCTATGTGAAAGATTATCAACATTTAAAAGATTTTCATTTTCTAATTCATATAATTCAGTGTAAATTGAATTTCACACTTCTTTATATACATCTACTCATAATCTTTCTATTCTCTGATTGTGCACAGATTCACCAGTTATATGGCTTCTTCTATTTAAACCGCGGACGGTATTCATTGGGTATATTCCATAAATGAACTCCGGTAGATGTAGCGCCACAGCTACGGTATAAATTCATTCCAAAATCGAACTGTGGCCATTTCTGTAGCTACCACTGTAGCAGAGCAAAAAAATGGCCGCATTTTAAGGTGGTAAAATCAATTGCGAGTTGAGTTAGTAATATTCTAAACACGAGATGGCGATGGTAATCTAATCAAGAGCGTGCGTTTCTTCAAACGTACATATTTCAACTGTGCGACAATTGATGTAATAAATGAAATATTGGTATTAATAATTAAATGTTATGATTAACTATTAAAAGCAAGATTAACAAAATACAAACAGTTCATAGATGCATTTAAAGCTCATCGTGATTTTCCGGTGGTATTAGGAATGATTGACGGCACGTTAATTCATATTACTAAACCGAGACAAGAGGCTAAAAGCTATATATGTTGGAAAGGATTCTACTCCATTGTAATGCAGGTAAGAATTTCTCGTAATTATATGTAATTTAACATTAGTAGATAGGTAGGGGGGGGGGGGCTGGATCAGTCGACTATTACCGACCACGTCGGTAGCTTACCAACAGCGTCGGTAATATACTGACAGGGCCGACAACTTACCGATTGTAGATGTAGTTTCCCGTTTTCCCACGAGATGGCGCTGTATCGATCTGTAGTCGGTAATTGTTAGGCGGCGCTGCTGTTGTAGCGGGTAAAAAAATTCGAATTCTTTTACTGGCAATTGTCACCAATCTTATGTTGGTAACTGTTGTCAATATTTTTCACTGAGTAGCACTGTTGTTGTGGCGGGTGAAGAATTTAAATTTTTTTTAATTGTTATTGACCTGTAATGACCATCGATCACCAGGTGATAATTATGAGTAACATTTTTCACTCAATACCGTTGTAATTTCGGCGGATGAAAATCGATATTTACTTTACTTACTAATTCACCAATCACTGTCCTACACTTAAGCGTGTACACTTAGATATGTGTCCGATGATCTCTGTTGCTGAACTGACTTGTTGGCAATCTCTTCTGTCTACATATATAGCTCTTACTCTAGCGGCCAATTATTGAAACACATTTCCTAATGCAATTTCCTGTGTCTTATGAAAAGTACGTCAAATTTCAATTCTCAGAATAAATTTAAATATTGATATCCGTTAGAAGGTAATATAAATAAATTTCCGAAACATTCAAATCGAAAATATTTTATTTTATAATTATTATTATAGATTTTAATTGTATTACATTGATATAATTACATATATGTACATATATATATTGCGTTTAATCAGTCGTCTTGTTTTGCGGATTCTTCTGAGATTTTGTCTTCTTGCAATTCAATGAACTTGAAATTATTTTATTCTCCACCAATGTAGAGAAGGGACAAATTATTGCGTTTGACAAAGTTCAGGAACACGTTGAACACAACATCATCATCTTTGAACACTTCAACTAATCGTTTTGGTAGAAAAACAATAAATTCATCATCCAATGTTGCAACGACTGCGTCACTATGCTTTGCTTTTACTTTTTTACCCCTGTCACTTTATATGGCTTTGTTGTTTCCAATTCTGCCATTTTTTTCTTAGGTTTTTGCGTGTTATTGGTGATACTGTTGATGTAATCCATTTTTACGTTCCTTGACAATGCACTATTGAATAGTTTATATATTTTTACTCAAAGATGTACACTAAGATTCAGATTCCGTGATGTTTGTGACTGAATTAACTCGTCAAAAGTCTTTTTCTGTTTTTATATAAACCTTACTCTAGCGGCCATTTTCCAAAACAAATTCCCTAACAACGCAAATTTCCTCTGTTACTGTCTCGTGATTCCTAGAATAATACGTCATTTCTGTTCAGTTGAACCTCTTTGTTAGCTTTTCGAAAAAATGACGTCACAGAAGTAAAAAATAAAAAATTCTTTTATACATCTGTATCAGATAAACCTTTCTAAATAAATTATCAAAAAATTAGCGATCGAGAGTACAGATTTCATTCTCTCTCCACTTGTATTGAGTCTTTCTTAGAATAATAATAAATCGTCATATCTTTTTCGGAAGAATGACGTCACACCAGTAAAAAATAAAACATTCGTTTGTTCATCTAGATCAAATAAACCTTTTTAAAAAATAATGACGTCAGAAACTTAACGGTCGAGAGTATAGATTTCATTATTTCGCCACTTGTCTTATACCTTAATATAAACGACCGATCTTGTGCATTTAAAATTAGTCTTGCAGAATAAAACAAGTGATCACAATAGATCTAATTCTCGATATACAAGAATATCGTTTATTTAACGGTAAAGTTATTGTGAAAGAGTTGGCGTCATGTAAATGGCTAGGATTGGAAAAAATTTGTGAATATCACTTTTTATTTAAACTGCTATACAATTATGGACAATTCACTGATAATGAAGCATAGGCAGTGGATGTCAATACAAGATATTTCTATGGACTTTCATGAGAAATTGGTGATACACCATATAAAACATTGGTTAGATACTTGAAAGAGACATTGAACTACGTGCGCTACATTTTTGTTCGCCATTATGAAGTGCAATATTATCTGGAATCATTCGTGAAAATAGATATACCAATCATAAGATTGGGTAGAGAGGATTTTACAATTTACAATAATTCGATTTTTATCAAAAATCCACATCACGACCAACACTGCGGAGAAATGATAAAGGAAGAAATAGATTTGAAATTTCCATGTCTATACAACATTCGATATGAATGTGCACTTAGAAATGTAAAAAACCTAAACCAATGGATTCATGGGAATATTTCAATTCTTGATAATGATGTCAGACCAATGAGAATTTATCAAAAAACCAAAAAATTACTCAAGTTGCATCCAACAAATTCAAAACTTTTAACAAAGGATTTTATCATAGAAAATGCTACAAATCTTATCGATACTGCATGGGATGAACTGCCTGATGAATAGAAATTAGATGAAGATTTTAAAATGCATCAACGATGTTATGAGCATCATCCACCAAAAGACGACCCAAATGATGGCCCTGTTCCATTTATTAAGGATTGTAAAATGTGTAATGAAAAATGAAATGATTTGTAAAATGTGTTTCAAAAAAATAAAAAACAGTTATTCATACATGATTTATTTTATTCATATAATCAATTTTTTTTTAATAATACAGGATTAATGATAACATTATATTTTTCTATTCGTAATCTAAATCTTTCGCTCTCTCGAGCTGCTTCTTCTCAACATCTTTGTCTAGCTGCTCTGTAAGCATAAGTCCATGTATGCATTACGTGTATTTTCGGTTGAAGATTGGATTAAACAGATTTTCGTTCCATTATAATAATTTTCTTAATTGTCCTCTCAAAGGTTTGTACTCAACAATTCGATCATAAACTATTAAACAGTATGCTGATGTATTATCGGGTATTGGTTTTGTAGATTCAAATTCGATTCGCACATCGACTGGTCCAGATTTTAATGATTCATTTTGTTTTGAACAATCGATGACAATTAGGGGTGCTTTGCCAATAAATCGTTTTTTTGTGAGGAGAGATTCTAAATCTTGACCATAATATGATTCTTGGAAATTTTTGTACATATCATATAATAATGCATATTGATTGTGAGATATGTCAAGATTTAAGTTGCCATATGGATAACATTGTGAATTGAGAAAAAGTTTCACGTTTCTCAAATTACAATGATCGAATTGACTGGAATCTTTCGTTGCATCATTTTTTCGTGCTGTCTGGAATGCCGGTATAACATATCTCGTTTCTCCAATTGTGTTGATGTTTTTACCATCCAGACGTTTTTTGTTGTTCTCGGTAACCATGGATATTCATAAGTTTCCCATGATCGGAAACTCACTGTTATTGGTGGATCGTTGGCAATATAATTCAGTAATTGAATTTTCCTTGTATCCGACACTGTGATGTAAAGAATCATCCATTCAATTTTCGGCAATGTCGTTTTTTCATCTGTACTAGCTGGAGCTTGTACTGTTGCATTTAGATCGGTGTATGAACGTGTTAAGACAAGTTCATGCTTAGCATTGACAATAATGCGATGATAATCTTCAGCAAATCCCAATAGCATATCCAATGGCAATAAAATGTAAAAATATCCTTTGTTATCCGTAAGCTTTTCATCATTGTCAATCCAACCTCTGTTATCTAAGTAATTTAATTGACTTGGATGAAGTGATAGATATCCCTCAATGACACTCGTAAGACCGACATTTTTATTACGATTAATCTCAATGCCGTTCAATTCATATCGTATTTCTTTGAATAAGTGACATAATGCCATGGCTACAAATTTCGTTGCAGCTGCTACAGCAGTGTCATTAAGTTTAGTAAATTTCCCAGTAATATGTCGAGAACTCTTGCAAGGCAATTAGCACAAGTCTTGATGTTGGACAGCAATCCGGATTTCATCGTTGTTATTGAGAGAAGCTCATGCATAAGGTTGATGAGCACGTAATTTATAATGTGATATAGACTCATCAAAAACAACTCCTCTGTTAATAGCTAATGTCTCCTCCCCCGCAGCCAAGGCAATAAACACGCAAAACAGCAGACTTTTACTTTGACTTTTTTTGTATGCGAAGGCCCAAGCTATTTAAAAACAAAATATTCTAACGACTTAATCGTTTGAGGTTTCGTCGTTGACTGGCAATTTTTTGGCATGGTAACTCAGTTTCATAGCTTCTCCTAACAATCGTTTTAATTTTTAATTTTTAATTGCATATGATGTATTGCTTGGACGGCGATTGGAAGATAAATGACGATAGATGGCACTTCAATGATTTTATATCCTGGTGGAACTGATGGGAAGAATTCATGAATTGAATGCACTAATTGATTATTTACGTATGCTCCTGTAGTAATATTGCACTCGATTCTCAATGCATTTATTTTCAAGACGGAAACTGGTGAATTTGACGTCTGTGTTGATTTTAGCTCGATAAGTCTTGGACCAAAAGCCAACAGACGACCAATAGAATCATCTGGCTCGGAATTGACTGTAGCGTTATCACTGTGAATCTCACTGTGCAATTCATTGTTGTTAGGTTTAATGGAAATTGACAATTTAGGATCAGCTATCTTCAAATAATTTTCAATATCTTCAATTTCATAGCATCCTGTTGGTATTTCAATGATTTTATCTAGTTTATTTATATTATAATAAAATTCATTATTTCCATTGTCAATATTTAGGATAGAGTTAAACGTAAATAATTCAACAAGACCCAGTTCATAATTTTTTGTCCGTGTCAATTCGATAGGTGGAAAATAATATGCCTCTAATATAGAGGACTGTCCAGACAGCGTTATTGTGAATGAATCGTCCATGACTGAAGTACTTTTATTCATGTTTATTGCCTATATATCTTCGAGATTATATTCCATACGAAGTCCTCAGAGGTCATTAACTTTTTCTCTGAGAAACTTTAAACATAGATGTCCACAATTTGTTGTTAAATAATCTTGTTGCTTTGTATGATTATATAGGATGCTACCAACATCGAAATATTTTTGAAGTTCAGTTAGAGGTTTTACATTACCGAAATTATCAAAGTATATTGCTTTATTTTTTTGTTCATTACATGCAACCCCGTGAGTTCCTGGTCCATCTTTATCATTAAGGTTAATGATAGTTGACTCATTTTTCCATGGTTTAGATTTCAGTAGATCATTTCTCATGGAAACTCTACGAACGTATGGAATTTTCATAATTTTTGCATGCTTCAAAATATCGATGTTTGTTAATGCTCGATGTGGTAGCTCTATACGTTGTTCATCGCCGGTTCCAAGTATAGACCATATTCTCGTTTTCGACGTTTGAAACGTAGACCTCTACCCCAGGTTATGGCTCCCATTTTCCGATTGTGACGTTTTGCTTTATCCAATTGACGATAAGCTGCTTCAGAATTACTAACTGCCTTTGCAATACCTGAAGCTCCACCAGCTAGAGGACCAATTGCACTTAGACCAGCAAATATCGGTATAAGTGGTAAAACACCTCCAACCTTAGTCGGTACAGGTAATACACAAGGAACTCGAACATTCTTTTTTCCACCAATCATTTTACCGCTTTCCGTGCAGCTATCAATGCTGATTTTATAGGATCGGCACCCGAATTCATCATCAACTTGGCCGAATCCACAATCTGTCTGGAAGGTTTTTTCTTTGAACCCTTTCCAACTTTTTTCTTTCCTACTCTTTTCTTCAAACTCATTCCGAGTTTGAATTTGACTTTTATGATATTTGTTACTCCTAATGCAGCAGCGCTCTCATCGAGATTTGCGTCTTTTGCAAAAACTCTTTGCAAAGCTTTTTTAGGAAGCACTTTATCAGCTGCGTTTCTCGCTTCTACGTTTTCTCGATTTCTCGAATACATAATGTCGTGCTCTTTACACGCTGTGTCCAACGGATTTACACCATGATCACCACATTCTAATCGTTTCGTAATTTTGTTCCGGGTCCACAATACTGATATCCAGGAATATGTTACTCGAATGGCAATTCATTTATGATGGTGTTCACTAAGCCGGTGCCACGTCCGTACTGTGTCATCGCCTGAGCCGTACCGGAATAATTTCCATAAAAGTTGCGCATTTATACTCTAGCTATTCAGTTGATAACGAGATGGAGTTCCAGCAACAAAGAACTCAATTACCGGTGTCGAATTTCGACAACGTCGTACCACAAACTGTAAAAATTCAACGCCATGGTAATTTATTACGGAATAGCGTTCGCAGCGTGATATGTGGCCCTTCGAATTGCGGTAAAACAAATGCTCTCTTAGCTCTTATTGTACAGTCGAATGGATTACGATTTGAAAATATATATTTTTATTCGAAATCCATACATCAGCCAAAATACAAATTCTTGGAAAAATTACCTAAACCTGTAGAAGGTATGGGTTATTTTCCTTTTAATGAACATGAAGAAGTTGTTAAACCAGAGCAAGCAAAACCAAACTTAATAATGATATTTGATGACGTAGCGTTTGAAAAACAAGATGATATGCGTGCTCATTTTTATATGGGACGACACAGAGATGTTGATAGCTTCTATCTCTGCCAAACTTATGCACGTATTCCCAAACATCTAGTGCGAGATAATACAAATTTTCTCGTGCTCTTCCGACAAGATGATATAAATTTGATCATCCCAATAAACATAGTCCAGTGGTTGATTATGATTTATCATATATTGCGGCAAACCTTTACCTTTTTTCGGTATATATTCGCTGATAATAATTTGATATTTCTTTGAATATTTATTCTCTCTGAGACTTCTGTCAGGGTGGTAATGTTGATTATAGGCGTAAGTGCTCTTTAAAATTTGTCCATAAGTATTTTCGTCAATGTCTGTTGTTATATTTGGATCAGGAGATTCCATGAAAAGTAATTCTAAGAGACCCGGAGTACTTCCATATTTTTTATTATCGATGTAAACAAATTTATCATCAAATCTTACTTCAGCATTACCAATCATCAGTTTATTCTTTAATTTTCTTACACCAAACTTTGTATCCAATTCTTTCACTTGATGCTTTGAATCAAAATTTTTCAAATATGATACTGCAGGTAACTCTTTTATGGGTGTCCTTTGATGAGAAACAGTGGTAAACGATTTATCATCAGTTATTATACTATTATCCACATTATAATCAACAGTATTATCATGTATTGTTTGGAAGCTTGTAGCTCCTTCTACAGGATCTGTTTTGATTAGGTCATCTTTTTTTACATCGAATTTCTCTGTTTTTATCGGATTCTTGTCCACTAATTGTTATAAAGGAGTTACGACGGGTTTAAACATTTCGTTCATAGCTTGTTGAGTTATTCCTCGCCCATGTTCGATAATTTCATGCTTTTGTCGTATTGCATCACTTGCTTTTGCAATTCGATGCAAAATATCAGCTCGTTCATGTATTTTTCTTATCTTTATACAAACACTTTGATGACTTCGACACAAAGATTATTTTTCTCTCATTGTTGTTCAATTTATATATTTATAAAGCAATCAAATCCTATTCTATAACGTCCACAACTGATTTCTCTATCTTTGTCGATAACGACGAATCCATACTTATCATTCCAACATTGAGAACAAAGTTCTCGAAAATCAGAAAATGTCATATCAGTATTTACATGATTATCGTAAATATGCTTCAAATCCATATCATCTTGTCGGAAGAGACGAGAAAATTTGTATTATCACGCACTAGATGTTTGAAAATACGTGCATAAGTTTGGCAGAGATAAAAACGTATCAAACTACCATATTGAGCATTAACGAATATTGACATTTTAAAGCATGCAAAAGTTATACAAATTCGATATTTTCGTGAAGTTTTTATAATAAATGATTCAATAAAATATAAATTATGGAAAAATGAGTCAGTTATCATTAATCTTGATGATAAAGATGAACCAGGAACTCACTGGGTGGCATATAAAAAACGAGGAAATAAAGCAATATACTCTCATAGCTTCAGTAATTTAAAACCTCCACCTGAACTTTAAGAATATCTCGATGGTGGTAGCATACTATATAATCATACAAAGCCACGAGATTATTCAACAGCGAATTATGGACATTTATGTTTAAAGTTTCTCAGAGAAAACGTTAAAGACATCTGGGGACTCGGGATGGAATTCAACTTCACAAGCCATATAAAAAGTAAATCTAAATGAAAAGTTCTTCAGTCATGGACGATATATAAAAGGCATATTATTTTCCACCTTCCAAATTAACAAGGACAAAAAATTATGTACTCGGTCTTGTTGAATCATTAACGTTCAACTCCATACCAAACATTTACAATGAAAATAAAAAATCCTATCATAATATAAATGAACGGAATGAAATTATTGAAATACCAACAGGAATCTATGAAATTGAAGATATTGAAAATTACTTGAAGAAAGCTGATCCTGAATTGTTAATTTCCATTAAACCTGATAACAATGAATTGCACAGTGAAATTTACATTGATAATGCTACAATAAATTTCGAGCCAGATGATTCTATCAGACGTCTGATTCACCAGTTTTCATCTTAAAAACGAATTCATCAAAAATCGAGTGCAATATTACTACAGGAGCATCCGTAAATAATAGATTAGCGCATACAATACATGAATTCATCTTATCAGTTCCACCAGGATATAAAATCATTGAAGTGCCATCTAACGTCATATATCTGCCAATCACCGTACAAGCAATACATCATATGCAATTAAAAATTGTCGATCATGACGGAGAATTGTTCAATTTCCGTGGAGAAATAATAACAATTCGTTTGCACGTGAAACCTGTAGAATAATGGGTATTGTTTATGAAACGATTGTTGGAAGAAACTATAAAACTGAGTTACCATGCCAAAAAATTGCCAGTCAACGATGAAACGTCAAACGACTAAGTCGTCAGAATATTTCGTTTTTTAAGAGCTTGAGCCTTCGCATACAAAAAAAGTCAAAGTAAAAGTGTGCTGTTTTGAGATTGATCATAATAAGAAATTTCGGTCTCACAAGTGTCATTAAAGGATATCTATCACTTCATCTAAGTCAATCAAATTACTTAGATCACTCAGGTTGGATTGTCAATGATGAAAAGCATTATTGTCAATGCTAAGCACGAATTTATTCCGACACGTAGAAACACCGATCTAAGTGCTATAGTTTAAGCCACAGCTAGTACAGATGAAAAAATTACATTGATGAAAATAGAATGGATGATTCCGTACATCACAGTGTCAGATACAAGAAAAATACAATCATTCATTAAATTGCTAAGGATCTGCCAATAACATTGAGTTTCCGATCATGGGAAACTTATAAATATTTATTGTTACCGAAAACAACGACAAACGTCTGGATGGTGAAAACATTAACACAATTGGAGAAACCGAGATATGTTATACTGGCATTCCAGGCAGCACGAAAAAATGATGGAACAAAAGATTCCAGTCAATTCGATCATTGTAATTTGAGAAACGTAAAACTTTTTCTCAACTCACAATGTTATCCATATGGCAACTTGAATCTTGACCTATCTCACAATCTATATGCATTATTATATGATATGTACAAAAATTTATAAGAATCATATTACAGTAAAGATTAAGTATGTATGTATCTGTATATTATGAATTTTTGTATTGTATATTTTGTATTGTATGTATGTATAAGTAAGAACCTCTCCTCACAAAAAAACGATTTATTGGCAAAGCACCCCTAATTGTCATCGATTGTTCAAAACAAAATGAATCATTAAAATCTGGACCAGTGGATGTGCGAATCGAATTTGAATCTACAAAACCAATACCCGATAATACATCAGCATACTGTTTAATCGTTCATGATCGAATTGTTGAATACAAACCTTTGAGTGGACAATTAAGAAAATTATTATAATGGAAAGAAAATCTGTTCAATTTAATTTCCAATCGAAAATACACGTAATGCATACATGGACTTACAGAGCGGCCAGACAAGGTTGTTGAGAAGAAGTAGCTCGAGATAGAGAGAGATTTAGATTACGAATAGAAAAATATAATATCATCATTAATCCGGTATTATTGAAAAAAATTGATTATATGAATAAAAGAAATCGTGTATAGATAATTGTTTATCATTTTTTTAAAACCCATTTTACAAAAAATTGCATTTTCCATTACACGTTTACAATCCTTAACAAATGGAACAGGGCCATCATTTTGGTCGTCTTTTGGTGAATGATGCTCATGACATCTTCGATACATTTTAAAATTTTTATTCAATTTCCATTCATCCCATGCAGTATCGATAAGATTTGTAGCATTTTCTATGATAAATTTTTCGTGGATAGTTTTATGTCTGTTGGATGCGACTCGAAACGTAGGTCGAAACAAAACGTAACATGAAGGGAAATCAGCCCGTAGTCGGAAGTTGCTCATCAAAAATAAAAACACAGAGGTAGGTAAGTATACCATTTTTAACGAAATCTTTCACACCGACAAATTTTACGTTTTCAAGGTGCAGCCATAATAAGCACACTAAACATTAAACATAGGAATTGACATAAAACATAAAATCTCCAAGTAACAGGGGCGTTTATGGCGATGTTTTATTCCTCTATTGTGGACAGCAACACGGCTTTCCATCAGACAGAATTGAAGTTAATTTTTTATTCCTTAAGTTTTAAGTTTAATGTTCTATTGTGGACCCTGCTTTACTTCTCATGCTTAACTATAGTAAAACCTTATACCACCTATTTGACACAAAAATAAATTGTTCAGCTTCATCACATGCATTCTTCGGAGAGATAAAAAAAATAATTTATGAGCTAAACCTATTTAGTGTGCTTGATAACGATTGATATAATGAATTTTAATGGTTTCTTAAATATTTGAAGTGATATATGATATAAACATGAATAACAGATTGTAGTCAATAAATGTTGACTTGAATAAACGCGAAATGACCAACTTTCACCCAGAGAATAAAGATAATTGAAAGTTTTGTGGAAAATTTCAAATTTTTAATGTTGAAAGTCGAATATTTTTTCAATGAACTAATGAAAAATTATTATCTTTGCAGCAAATGAAAGCTCATAGATAATTTATATGACGAGTGTAAGCATAATTCGTTTCTAGCTTTTATAATTGTCGAGTAGATGAAGAAGATAAGATGGGAAAGAAAGAAATGAGAATTTTTGTGTGTAAAAGTGTCTGCTCATCGCGCGACATGACAGACAGATGGAGAAAGAGAGAGAGAGACAAAAAGAACGAGAGGACTAAAAGTAGGATGTGACATAGTGCGAGTAATAAGCAATTATTCTTGGTAATACTCGAATTGCAGACATATTTTATTCAATACATATTTGCTAATTCCGTGATATGATATGTAAAATCCTAACAGTTTTCAATAAATACAGATATAGAAATATTTTCGACCCCAACATGGATTATTAGATAGTCAAGTAAGTAAGGTGTCAGGTTTCGATTGCAGCGGTCGCAGTTCCGAATCTCAGCGAAGACAAGTCTTAATAAATACATTTTTATTTTACTGATTCATTTATCAAATATATTATAATGTTATTATGCATACTAACTGTAAATTTTAAATATAATTTGAAAGAATTAAAATGTATTTTTAGTGTCAATTTGGTGCGTACAATGTGACAAATACACTATCCTTACCGAATTAATAGTGCATTTTTAGTGTGACCTCTGGATCACACTCAGTGTTTACTCAAATTACTCAGCGTTGTTGTAAATCCGTAATATTTTTCAGTAGAAAAACTTTAATTCATGGCAGTGATTTTGTGTTCAATTTTTTACAGCAAAACTTTGTTACGAACAAATGATGCTGTCCATGACAGCGCGCTTAAACAGGAATCACGTGAAAATCTGAAATACGCGTAGAAGATGTTAAATACAGGTCACAATCCATTCGTAATCAACAGACTAGTCGGAAGAGATAACTATGCTAGTTGGAAATTTACAGTCCAAGCATATTTTAAACTTGAAGATTTGTAGACATGCATTAACGGTAACAATACAGATCAAAGGAAAGAAACTAAGGCGAAATCTAAGTTAATTTCATTCCTGGACCCAATTTATTACGCACTTATTCAGAGAGCAAATACATGTAAAGAAGTCTGGAAATGTTTCGAACAGGCTTTTGATGACAGTGGGTTGTACAGAAAAGTAGCCTTGTTGAGAGATTTGATAACAACTTCATTGGAATCTTCCTAAAGCGTAGAGAACTGTATGAATAATATAATGTCGATCACCAGTAAGCTCAAGAATATTAAGGTTAATATTGATGATAAATAGTTAGGTACACTGATGTTATCAGGCCTCCCTAAAGCTCATAAGCCCCTGATCATGAAATAAGAGAGCTCTGGTATTACGATCAGTGCTGATTCCATCAACTCCAAGCGCTTGCAGGAAGTTCAATGCTTAGATAATTCAGCATTCTCCACGAGAAAAAAAGCCATTCAAAAGAATCAACAAAATAAAAAAAAGTGTCTAGGAGACCCTGATGTTACAACTGAAACAAGCATAGATATTTTGTTAAGAATTGTCATGCTCCTAAAAATAAGAATGTAGAAAACGCGGATGACACTAAAGGTTTTGTTGCATCATTTTCAGCATCTCCTCAGACAATTAATCCGGTCCTGTGGTATGTGGACTTAAGTGCCTCTATGTACATAACAAATAGAAGTGACTGGTTGTATGATGTTTTAAATCCACTAATACCCAACATAACTATTGCCAATAAGACACCGCTACACGTAGAAAGTATGGGAAAGGTCAATTTATCATTAGATGGTAATAAAGCAAGTAAAATTCAGGTAAGACTAGTCTTATATACATCTAAACATGCTGCAAACTTCCTATCAGTGAGTGATATGGTGAAAAGTGGCTGGAATAAGAATTTCAGAGATACAGGCTGACATTTATGGTAAAACGGAAGGCTACTATATTCAGTCACATTAGTAAACGATTTTCATTTATCGAATACCCACAGAGACGTATTTACTAACCTACCGTGTTTCTACGGAAGCCCGTAGAGCTCACCTTCGTCTTAATAAAAAGTGGTGCCATATTGTGGCCACATCTGATATGTGTATGTAGAAAATGAAGAAAACTCCATGATCATATGTAATAAGTGTAGAAATATCATTTTGAAAGTCACACACAACATGTGGAAAGAGGAAACCCAAGCCACATAGTACGAGTGGAATTCTCATACACTAGGCCAGCGAAACCCTGATGAAACAAACCAACAAAAAGTTATAATATCTGACAGATTCTGATACACAATTTATAAGAACGTATTGGGTCTATTGGATGATTGAAAGTAGTCTTATAACCACTCAATCAGAATGAATCAGAATTTATGAGAGCTGTCGCTAGAAATCTAAATAACAATTCCATTGGGCATAAGTTAGAAATGCCTAATTCAGGCTGATCTAAGTAATTTACAATAGGGGCCCAATGAAACTTTAGGCATGCCCAAGATAAATTCTACTCGGGATTCATTCTAATAGAATCGTTTAAGATTAGACAAAATATCAAACAGCGTAATTAACCGAAAAATTCTTGTAGCATCTTATGAGACACAGTGTAATAGTTTTCTGTAGAAATGGTTAATATCGTGACGAAATTCTCTACTCATAAGTCCTTATTGAATCTGACAACATTCGTTTTCATAGGATTGAATACAATAGGACGGAAAATTAAACGGCATCATCAAGTCATAACTTCTTATAAGATCCTATTTGAAACGATCTAATAGTTTCTTATAAGAATAGTTGTTATATTGTCAAAATTATTCACCAATAAGTCCTTATTGAATCTGACAATATTTGTTCTCATAGAATCGTATACAATCGGACGGGGAATCAAGCGGCGTCATCAACTAATAAATTCTCGTAGGATCCAATAAGAAACAACCTTATAGCTTCTTATAGAAATAGCTGATGTGTTGTCGAAATTATTTACTAATAAGTCCTTATTCAATTCGATGACACTTATTCTGTTAAAATCTAATAAAAATTTATGGAAACATGAAGAAATTGGGTCTATTTAAATGTTAAAAGTCTTATTGGAGCATCCTGGTAATTAGAAGATATTTTCTTTGTCCTATATTCCTTTTCAGGCTATCCATTCTCTATAGAAAATTGAATAAATCAGACCAATTGGAAAATATGAAATTGTATTAAAATATCCAATAGTTGTCTCTGTCTTATGGTAAACTATAAAAATTAGTTCTATAATAAACATTAAATTCACACATTTTTGGATTTATTCTTATAACATAGTAAGAATCTTTAAGAAACATTTGTATCGTTTTTCATCAGAGTTCATGAGAAATTCTTGAGAATATTCTAATCACTTTTTATAAGAATCAATGAGCATGTTTTGTATCGTTTTTTGTCGGAATTTATCTTCTTACCACAAAAAAATTTAGTTCAAACAAAACGAAATTTTAATTCGCTCGAGAGGCTCATTATTTATACGGATTTCCAAATTATTCGAGAAAACACAGAAATTAGCTCAAAATATTCGATAATACTTTTTGATTCCTTATTGCGCACATAAATACATACAGTCAAGCCTGCTATAACAATCATTAATCTGTTTGCTTAAATATTTTGGAATGTTATTATTTAGCTGGCCTAGCATATGAGAATTCCACGTGTAACATATAGCTTGAGTTTTCACTTTCCACATGTTGTGTGTAAGTTTCGAAAATATACTTTTACACATATCACATGTGATCATGTAGTTTTCTTTTTCTCCGACACACTCATGATCACACATTTTTCGAAAAATAATCTGAATGTTGTAGAAGTTTTCAAGAATTATAAAAAAAAAGTTGAGAATAAGCATTACAGAAAAATGAAAATAATTCGTTGTGACAATGGTAAAGAACATTGTAAGAGAGAATTTGAAAGCTACTTGACTAATCATGGGATTGAATATCAAACAAGTACTGCGTACTCACCCCAGCAGAATGGTTTTACTAAAAGCATGAACGGGATCCTGGTGGGAAGAGCAAAATGTATGCTGTTTGATGCTCATCTTGCAATACAGTTCTGGGCAAAGGCAGTAGTAACAGCAGCTTCCATAATTAATAGATCACCCACCAAATCTATTTACGGTAAAATTCTTCTGAGATAAGGACTGGTAAGAACCCGAAATTGTCTAACCTGGAAGTATTTGGTTGTGAAGTAATGTCACAAGTACCAATAGAAAAACTGATTGAATGGAACTTCAAATCCAAAAAATTATTATTTGTTGGCTAGTGTGAATCAACTAAGGGGTATCGAATACTTGATCAAGGGACAAACAAAATCATAAAAAGCAAAGATGTAGTATCTTTAGAAAATATGGAAAAATTGGGTAATAATGTATACTACCTTGTATATTTAACAGCAGTAGTCTAGAAATACATCCACCTAAAGAATCCTGCAAAGAAAAATTAGAGAACGACATAAATCATTCTTCTAGTAAAGACTCTCCGATTGACGATGATAATGATTCATCTTACGTACCAGAGCAATCAAATAATCAGATGATTGTTTGACATTCACAAATAATGAGGATAGCAATAGAGATTAAGAGAAAATTGCAATAAGAATGCAGTATGAAAGATCTAGATGAAATAAAGCAGTGAATCAGCATGAATATCAATAAGAACCGAGAGACAAATGTGATAACGGTAAATTAAGAAAAATATATCAACCTAGTATTGGACCGTTTCAATATGGCTCAATGCAAACCACTTTCACCTCCCCGATAGAGGTGAATGCAAAATTCGATAAAAATCCTAAAGATGCAAACAATAATATCCCATACATGGAAGCGGTAGGATGTCTTACATATCTGGCACATGTCACAAGATCTGATATTATTCATTTCCCGATAGTACACGATATTCATTCGTGCCCCACAGAGTTGACAAGTCAACTGTACATAGGACTTTTTTTTTTTTTTTTTTGAGAGAGCACGCCCTCTACTAGTGACCCTACAGACACGAGACACCACTCCGGAACCGTCGTTGGGCATTACATCAGAACTGTACGTAGGACTGGAAAAGAAATGTAATATTCTGTCACAGATCAAAACATACAGAATCACAAATTTATATGCAATAAGTGCACTATACTCATTTTTTACAGAGTAAACCCGATCACAAGTATAAACAATACTACCAGAAATGGTGAAAGAGTTAGAAAAACAATGAGTCCGCAGAGGCATTAAGACTTCAGATAATCGTGTGTCATAACTCCAACGAGATGAATCATTTACATAATTTTTTTCTTACATTCTTCTTGCTGCTAGACAAATCCTCTAAAGAAATAGGTATTTTGATATAATATTTGACTACCGTATAGTACACATTCTTTTGGTTGATAGTTTTTCTAGTCTAAGGTAAGATAATCGACTCAAATCTAGTATTTGCACGATTTCCACTATACTTTAGTTTACACATAAGTAGATATACAGTGGGCGTTCACCCACAAACGTCCGCAGCTAGGGGGATTCTCTCACACTTTTTCATAGAAGAAGTGTTGTGGAAGAACTCTCCTATGATGAGGTAGTGGGGGAGGATTCCTGGATGAGCTTGAGTATAGGCTGAGGGGTGTCTCTGGGACTTAGGAGGTAGAGGGGGGGTGAGCTTGAGTATAGGCCGGGGGGTGTCTCTGGGACTTAGGTTTTTGATGGGGGGCTGGGTGCTAGCTTGGCTTTACCTGCGTAAAAGCGAGTCGGACGTTGGATCTTTGCTTGGGGGGAAGATACTACCCTTATACCGAAGATACTGCCTTGCAATACCCTTGCAAGGGCAAGTAGTTATGTCGACCTTGGCATTGATTGAATTTTTCACTGTGGGACAACGTCACAAATCATTTAAAATAATAGGGTATTTAAGATGAATGTCAACTTGCAAGTGCATAGCCCTAAGATTTAACAATAGAATTGCGTAAGATACCCATAGGTTTTGGTATAAAATTAGAGGAATGTCATAGATAGTAATCGTGGAAACTAATAAAATACAATGTGAACTATGGCATCGACCAGTTTTTTAACTGTAGGACAACGTTATGGATCAATTAAAATAATAGAGTGTTTCGGGTTTATATCAGCCAGCAGGTGCAAAGTCCTAAAATTTAACAATAGAATATCGTAAGATGGGGGAACCGTAAGAAGTAGAAGACCCAAAGTTGATAATCTCTGTTACGTTTCAATCGCGTGTTGGGTGAAATCACTGAAAACCGGCTTAGTTAGAAGTCATCGAAGATTATTTATTCAATATGGTTTCTTTTGTGAAAAATAAGTGTCACATTTGTCATTCTGAGGATTGCTATATATATATTGTAACGTTATTTTTCTGCCCCAAAAGGGTTTACTCCATAACGCACCTTCCTTCAGGTGGGCATCCTGATGAGAACCATCCCTAGGAGACTACAACTATTTTACCTACGGCGCCAAGTTATTTTTATTCACCAGAATAACTAAACTGGTATATCTAAAAAACCTAATCTCGACTTAAACTTAAACCCAATATCTCAGAAACTTACTAACTAACTCAAAAACACCTCAATACTTAAATGTGAATCCCAAAATCTCGCACAGTAGCTCAAAATCTTAAACTCATAACTAACTTAACTAAGATGGTTCCAGATCAAAAATCAGGATCCTCCTGAACAGGGCATGTCCTGGCCCTCAGTTGCGTACGTTGTGGAGAGGGGTCGTGTCCGGCCAACAAAACGAATTAAATAAAACAACAAAAGAACTGAAGAACGAATGAAATAACATAATTACGAAATTGATTGAAGGTTCTCAACTACTTTAAATAATTTAACAAGTTCATCTTCTCTCAATTTCTTAATTTTATTTTAATACTTTTACTCAATTAATTTTTTTAACAATTTCTGGCAATCAAAACATAATTATAAATTCGCTTATCTCAAATAAACAAATAACATAAGTACAAACTGCTTATCGAATCAATAAATCTCTACATTATTACAATTCTGGAGCTCAGACAAATCTCATATTAACTAAAAAGTATTTCTTCAACTAAACTTATCAATAAATCATAACTCAAAGTTTTAAACTCAATAACATAATATCTTAATCTTGAACAATAAAACATATCTTTAAATTAAATTAACTCGACTAAATCACAATCTTCTGCAACTGAAATACATAATTGAACCTAAACTAACAAGTACGAGAGCAAACCAAGCCTCACAGATTTTCTTTTCCATACAATATTTTAACTACAAACAAATTTACCTTTTAACCCATTCAAAATCAATCCTCAAGAACTTACAACTTCCGCAGAGAGCTACTGATGTTTAGCTTCTATCAGACCTGATCCGAATGTTCTGGACTTCCTTCTACTGGAATGGGCCTGCACTCGACTATCCATGAGCATCACTCACACTCTACTCTCGACTGACTGCTCACGACTTTCCCACCGCTCTTCCTGGACTCTTTCGACACCGCATTTTCAAAAATCTCCTATCTTCCATTTCTTCATTCTCTTAATTTTCTTCTCCCTCCAAACTCGAAATTCTTTCGCTTTGTCGTACAATACTTTTTATTAGTGGTTATCTTCACGTGACTTCTCCCAGATTTTCATACGGAGGGGTCACTTATAACTAATGTGCACCGAAACTTAATTCTCATTCCAAAACTTATTGTCTAAACTCAGAACTTAAGGTCTAAACTCAAAAACTCATTCCTACGACCTCTTCCATACTTCCATCTTTTTCTTGGAGTTTCATTTTACTGGCAACAGTCACATGGCTACAACCCTTAGGGCTAAGACGTCTCCCAGCATGGGAAAACTGCCGCGTGACACGTTGCTTTTGGTCCTCTACTCCGCTACAGCTTCTCAACTCTCCTCTCAATAGTCCATATTATTGACAAATTTAATCTTGATCACAACTCTGCTTTTCATTGGGTTATTGAGATTTCACACTACTTTACTTACTAACTAAATCAATCAGCCTTGGTTTGCATTAAATATAATAATTCTAACCTATAACTGACTATTCTACGCCAATAAAATTATAGTTTCAGATAAAATTAAGCTAAATAGGAAATTGACAACAAAAATATACGGAAATCAAACTAAATAATAACAAAGACTCATAAATTAAAACAAAAACAATAAAATAATTGCTTGATTAAATATTTTTGGCGTAGGGAAAATTAATATAATTAACTGGACATTGAAATGAATGAACATCTGACTATAAAAATCATTATAACTGATCAAATGAGCCTTAGATAACTAAATATTTTCATTATTTTGTTACTGGAACATACTATATTGGCCATTATCAGCCTCAACATATGCAATAAAATATGACTAGAACTAACAATGGGACGTTATTAAAAAATAACGTCACAATATATATATATATATATATATATATATATATATATATATATATGTATAGCAGAAAATTTAGCAACTGAACATGGAGTGGACTTGGGACCATCCGGATATTCATAGCGATTTCTTAAAGAAAATGGATTATATTTGGGGCCTATTTGATTCAACTGTGGGAATTACACTAATATGGATATAAGTCAATCAACTAGCCAGTTTGATGTAGAAAAAAAAGCACATGAATCCTCAGCATATGCTGCGAAAAAAATTGTAATACAGATGAAAAATTTAAACGTTAAGGAAATTTCAAGAATTTAAGTATTGAAAAAAATTTTCAGATCCTTGGAGATCAAAAAATAGATTTTCTACTTCTAGAAGGCTATGGTGCGTTGGGAGCCTCTATCGAAGCGCATCCAGAAATGCTTCCCAATGGAGATATAACGTCGCAATTCAATATAGATCAAGTAGAATCATAGCTTGTTGAATGGTGCTATGGATGCGAGCTAGAAGAATGCTTCATAACAAAATTATGGTCATTATGCTCCAAACTCCGATTCGAAGGCAGGTTTACCTAGAGCTCAATATTATCATCATCAAACAATGTGTGTATAATAAAATTTGGAGATGATCGTGAAGATATAGGAGGTGATATCGGAGCTCTAGGAATAAGTAAATACTGGAGAGATGATCTGTTTTCAACGGAAAATTGGCTGGAATCTGCATATAGCTCTCATGAGGCTTCAGCATATGCTGCAAAGACAATAATCGCTTAAATAATTGATCCAGCAACAGCTAAAACTTCAGCTAACATTCTTCAAGATGATGAAATAAAACGTCTGAATCAAGAAAATATGCCCGATAAGTACATCGATAAGCATCCTGAAGTTCTACTGGTTGAGGATATGGGACGCCTCTATGAAACTAAAGGTATACGCAACGTTTGATGGAATAAAATCAATTTAAGATTCAAGACGATGTGATCATAGATAAATTTATATATGTCGAATGTTTTCTCTAATAAATTACAAGTCTCACAATTTGTGAGCTATTCAATTTTATGTTTTTTAATAAAAATATATTCCTTCCCAATTTTTCCTAGTTGTCAACTTGAAGGGGAGGGGAATCTGTAACTATATTACAATTAAATGTCTCATTATAGTTTTCGATTCATCCTAAAAATGTTTCATTAGTATCTCTAAAATTCTCGTTCGAGTAAGTTTACTCTTGGTCATCAAAATAAATGCTGTTGTGGTAAACGTGCAAGGGTACACTTTTATAGATAGTGAGTTTGTTGTTAAAGAATTTTCAGTCATCACTTTGAATAATTCTCAAGATAAATCGTAAGAATGTACTGTGTTGTTTCAACCTCAAAAAAGTTTCCCATCTTTGGCGATTGATTATCAAAATCAAATTTCATGTTAAATGTTGTACATATCATAATGAACATATGAAAAATATCTCCAATGAATCAAATATGTATCATTCGTTCCAAGTCAACTATAAATATAGCAAAAAACATCCACATTTTGAAGAATACCCGTATCAATATGATTGTGCTCGACTTACTGTACAGCTGCAATTGCTCTATATAGATAAATTTATTAACTTGACATTAAGTCGAAATTTTCTATCTCTGATGTATTTAAACTTGGGGAGTAGAGCACTAATGGACACTGAAGACATTTTCGAACTTCATTTTCAAATAGTAGTGACCAATGCCTACAATGAAATCGAATATGTTTGGGAAAAAATGCCGTTTGTAAGGAAACACCAACCCCTGATGATTGGATGCAAGCAATGTTTCGAACATTTTCTCAAGGGATCATCAGAAGTTTTCAGTTTCAAGAAAGATTGCTTTACATGTAATAATGCTAAAAATAGATTTGTATAAGAAAAATTTCAATAAAAATTTATTAGTAATGGAAAAATTATCTTCTGCTTCTTATATCCTACGTCTTATTACAAAGATATATATATATGAACATAAATAAGGCTTCTTTTTTCATATAGCAATGATAAAACATGAATATGATTACCTAGATTTATTTTTTCATTCAATCGGTTACAAAATGTTTAAACGTATTATAGAATGTACAATGCTTATGTCAAATTATACTCATATAAAATTATTTGATGCCGATTGGTTAATTGTATGGTTGACGACATGTTTCTCTCGGGTTAACTGTAACAAAAAAATAAAAAAAAAAAAAAACATAAGTTATTCGAAAATAACTTTGTAAGTAGAAGGTAAAATAAATTTTAAATGCTTACGTATAATTACATGATGAGAACATATTCATAAAAGAATTCGAATGAGTTGCATTTATTCTCATAATATTCCATATATAAATAGTGATCAGTGCATGCCTTGTGCAATTCAAGCAATTGTTTCTTATTGTTTGCCTCTAAAACTTTAATGATTCTCGTCAGAAAAAAAACTTTAAACTCATCGTCCAGAGTTGCCACAATAGCATTGCCGAACTTGGTTACAATCAAATTTAATTCCGTTGCTTTATATCTTTTGCATAATTTTAGCTCCCGCATTTTCCTTGTTTCTACGAATTTTTTGGCAAATTTGTTAAATTCTGGTAGATCCATTGTAATTCACAATGAAAAAAGATATTCTTTAGCTCACAAAGATTATAAAATATCAAACAACTGGTCGTTTGAGAGTGATTTTCTATCTGAAAAGGCTCGGCTTTTATTGTACTTTTCACTATCAATTTTGTCCCAACTATTTTTTCAAAATTTACCCTCTCTTCATTGGCTAAAGTTTATAACTATTCCTACTCCTGGATTCGTTGATGAACTTTTCTATGATTTTCCATCTGAAATTATCAACTGACATCCCTACTATTTCATCTTTACAGCTCCTTAACCCACGGATTTTCATTTTTCTCTACTCTTCACACTTAAGAGGGCGTTGATGTACTTTTTAACGTTTTCCTGGCCCAATGCATCTACTTTCCCTATGTACTCGGTAGAAGGCGGATGTTCGCATCTTAAAGGTCATTGGCATTCTGCTTTTATGGGAAATGCTCATAGAGTTGGCCTTATGAACATTTTGTTTTTCAAGCAGTACTTAGTAGCTGCTCCGCACATAGATTTTATAGTATCTAAAACTAGTGGGTGAAGCAAAAACGTAAAATATACACACAATCAACATGCAGCTTAATCTTTACTCTAGTGAAGTAAGCAAGTATACGGAGGGTTTCGCATATATTAATAAGCTTTACGATTTTTTGCTCTCTAAACTAGAGTCAGTTTGTCTTTATTCCAGGAAGCGAGTGCAGTGCGATGAAGAAGTTGTTATACTTTTGTTAAATTCAGCAAATGGATATTTAACATTGCTTGAAAACGAATTAAAAGATAAATCGCTACCATTATCTAAAAACATTATCTTTCGAGCGTTATTATGAGAGTTCAACTTATATCTGCAGAACTTGGGGATTATATACCAAACATCTCAGAAAATTGTAATACGTCAGAACACAGAGATACTTTACATTTTGAACATAATATAGCCATTAATGTTTAAGGTTTAGATGATAATAATAACATTGCACCGGTTTATTTAAGTGAATATTATGATATAAAGAAAGATCGTATTCATCTTTTGATTTCTGAGATGGGTGTAGACGCAAATAAAAAACCGGTTTATCATTATTCACTCATCGATTCTCTTTCTCGTTTGGTATCAAGGCAACTAGCAAATCACCACGGAAGTGTAGCTCTTTGCGATCGTTGTTTAAATCACTTTCATAAGGAAGAATCCTTTAATAAACATATTCGAGATTGTATTAATTTGAATAGAAGTAAAATTTCATTTCCCGAAAAAAAGAAGAATTAGTAATGAAATTTAAAAATTTTATGTATGAAGAAAAAGTACCTTTTGTAATTTATGTAGATTTAGCGTGCATTATTGAACCACCTATTAATGAAAGATCTAAACATAAACCATGTAGTAGAGCTTTTTATATACATTGCTCTTATGGTGAATCGCGAATTCGATTTGCTTTTAAACGTGGAAAAGTTTTTATAAAGTCGTTCATGATGCGGTGACATGAATTCGCCAGAAACTATAAAGAAACAATCGAAAATCCAAAGCTAATGGATCCATTGACTAATGAGCAGCAGTCTTATTTTCATGCAGAACAAAATTGTTATCTATGTGAGAAGTGTATTGAACCCCACCAGCTTAAAGTTCGTGATCACTTATATTTGACAGTTAGATTCCATGGTCCTGCTCATAATGAGTGTAATTTGAATTATCAAATAGATCCCATAATTCCAATCGTTTTTGATAATACATCGGGATACAATTCGCATTTTCTCATTGAACCATTATCATCGCCAGATTTTTCCAGTGCTATAACTATTATTCCTATTAATAAAGAAAAATAGATATCATTCACCAAAACGGTTAAATTGATAAAAGTAGAAATTTCAAAAGATCACGTGATGATAATGATGATGAAAAAAGAGAGAAAAATTTAATCATACAGCTTCGTTTCATAGATTCATGCCGTTTCATGAGCGATTAATTATCGAAATATTTATTGAATGATGATAAAATAATGACATGTAGGAGTTTCCCCGATAAAGAATCATTTAATTTAGCGACGCATAAAAGTATATACCCATATGAATATTGTAGTAATTGGGAAAATCTTGAAGAAAATCAATTACCATGTAAAAAATTTTTTTTCTCTGTCCTCAATAATTCAGATATTACTGATAAACAATATGAACTAGCACTTCAAGTATGGTCTTACATTAATACTAAAACATTAAGTGATTATTACGATTCATATTTAACTATCGATATTTGTCTTTTAACTGATATATTTCGAAATTTTAGAATAAATTGTATTGAAACCTATAGTCTAGATCCTTTACATTACTTTATAGCACCTGAATTAGCATTTAACGCTATGCTTCAATGCACAGGAATTGAATTAGATATTTTGAGTGATGTACAAATGACATTATTCATAGAGAAAGGAATTAGAGGCGGCGTATCATAATGCTGCAATACATATGCTGAAGCAAATAATAAATATATGAGTAATAATTATCAACCACATAAAGACATATCATATTTAATGTATTATAATATAAATGAATTGTATAAAGCAGCCATGAGGTCTTCGCTGCCTTACGGTTTTTTTGAATGGTCTACAACAGCAATCGATGTAATGGCAATAAGTGATTACTATCCTTATGGTTATATACTCGAAGTTGATTTGGAATATCCTCCAAGTTTATTCGAGGGACATAAAGATCTGCCACTTTGCCCCGAACATTTCCAAGCACCTAATTCGAAACATTCCAAATTGACGACGACTTTACATAATAAAAAGAATTACATCATTAATTACAGAAATTTGAAACAATGTATTGAATCAGAATTAAAAGTAACAACGATACAAAGAGTTTTAAAATTCAGGCAATGTCAATCGTTGAAACCATACATAGACTTAAATACTAATAAACGAAAAGAGGCATGGAATGATTTTGAAAAAAAAATTTTTTTAATTAATGAATAATTCTGTTTTTGGAAAAACTATGGAAAGTGTTAAGAATTATAGAGATGTTAAACTTGCTACAAACTGGGAAAAAGGCTATGGCGCAAATTATTACATATCTAAACCCAATTATCACTCCGGTGTAATTTTAAATGAAAATTTAGTTATGATAGAACTTTAGAAAATGACGTTAGTTTGTAATAAACTAACATATATTGGATCCTGTATTCTTGATATTTCAAAAATTTATATTTATGATTTTCGTTGCAACTATATACTTCAAAATTATCCTCTTGAGCAGGCCAAATTAATGTATACTTATACGGACAGTTTATTTTATCATTTTAAAAATCTAGATATTTATAAACATATTAAAGAGGATATAAATAAATTTGATACTTCAGAATATAAGGAAGATAACCCATGAGGTATACCTTCAGCAAATGAGAAAGTAATTGGATTAATGAAAGATGAAAATAACGGTAAAATCATGACGCATTTCACAGGTTTAAGAGCTAAAATGTACGCATATAAAGTGATGAATGATAAAGATGAAATGAGAAAAGAAGATTTGGAAGAAGTGGCAGACAAAACAAAAGCGAAAGGAGTAAAGTTACTTGAGTAGATGGACTTTGGGACTTCGACGGATTGTGACGTGTATGATTTGAGAGGAAAAGGTTATCCATGGAAATCTCATGAGTTTTAATGGGAGGAAGGGGCTGTATTTGAGTGATTGTTCTTACATAGGTTTTGACCGGGATTTCTACCTGAAGTCGGTCAATGCTCTAAGTAGGGTCCTAGGAGGCGCCCAAGGTTAAGACTGGTTCTGATGAATTGAAAAATTATATAAAAATATTATATAAAAAATTAATTGAATTTTTATGTTGTTAGTTAAGTTGAAAAAATTTACAAATTAACTTATATGAAAACTGTTTGAACTCTTATGTTGAAATAATACTTTCAAAAATTCTAATATAGTTTGTTATTATAAAATTCTTCTAAGAGATAGAAAATTATAAATGTTATAAGAAGAGTGAGAACAAAATCATTTAAAAGAGTATAATTAACAAGTTCAAATTTGTTATATTTCGAAATTTATAAAAAACAATAAATAGAAAGTTGTGAAGAATTTGAATGTTAAAATTTATTTCATCATTTTTTATAAAATCTATAATTCAATCCATCAACAACACAAACATATGTTACAATTTACATTCTATCTTATCGAAAAATTTTTTTTTCACAATCAAATTTCAAAATTCATCTCAAAGTCATTCTTAATGAATATGGAATGTTTGTTAGTAAGTTCTAAACATTGATTAGAGTTAGATCGTTCTCTCTACATTAAAGGAAAAAAAAAATGAATTCTGTTATAATAATTGTACAAGGTTTTACCTTTTTAGACAGTGAGTTTATTGTTAAAAAATTTTCTGTTATAACGTTAAGTAATTTCCAAGAAATATCATATAAACGTACTGTGTTGTTTCAACCACCTGAAAGTTTTTCATCATCAACAATCGATATTCAATATAGATATTCAAGTTTTCTTGAATGAACATAACAAGAATATATTATTAATCAATTACCTTATTTATAAATTATGAAAATAAATTGATGATAATAATGCTCCTCTATAGTGATCTGAAGGAGAAAAATAAAAACATGAGTAACTTGGAAAAAAAAATTATAATATAAATAAAAAATGAAAAAACTTACTAGATATTTATGAAACAGGAACATATTCATAGAAAAATTCAAATGAATTACATTCATCTCCATAATATTCCATAAATAAATGCTCGCCTTCACAAGCTTTTTGCAATCCTTTTAATCGTTTACTATCATTTGCATTCAATGAATTCACAATTCTTTTCGGAAGAGAAACTTTGAATTCATAATCTAAAATAGCGACAGCAACGTTTCCAAATTTAGTTGAAATTATATTTAATGATGAAACTTTATACCTTTTCGATATTTCAAGTTCTTTCATCTTTTTTGTAGTCAAAGTCAGTTCAGCGATATTGTTGAACGTAGGTAGATCCATTGTTGATTATATGTTTGTGATGAATATAAAAATTTCTAAACGACTGTTTGTTTGAGAGTGATTTTCCTTTTAAAAATACAATCTTTTATACAACTTTACAATACAACATTCCTACTAATTTGAAAATTTTTTAGTTCCTTTCACCAATCAATCAATTTATCATACTGTTAAAGTTACTGTTCAAGATACTGCTAAAGTTGATTAAAAATTTTCTCTTCATGTATACATATGTTTAGAACAATATTTCAGAATCATCTTGATAATATTTTGAATTTACCGTGTATAACACTCAATACTTTTAAATACTTTTTAATTAATTTTTTTATAAATTTGTTCATCATATATAAATATATATTTACTCCATTGGTTCATTTAGAAAAGTGGGAGTTGAAGAAACATGTATAAACAAAAAACGAAAAATTTTATTTTTAATTAAACAGAAAATTGTGAACGACGGATTTTATACGTGTGAATCAACTATATAGTCTTTCACTATATCTATTAGAATCAGTTTATTAATACTTAGTAAATGAAAATTAATGTGATCATGGAGAAATTATACGATGGATTGATAAAGCGGAACTGTTTCACAACATGCTTCATGTTGACTCTCAAATAAAACATTTCCATTGGCTCAGAAATCTAAAGTTATACATATAGCTATAAGAGTAAAACATGTAAGTGAAATGCTTAAAAACATACTAATACATAGTAGTTCATCATTAGAAAATAAACTGCATATATCTATTAAAGATCATTAATCAAAAAATAATAAATGTTATACAAGTATATATAATGAGCTTAAAGAAATTAAAAGTGGAAGTGGAAAAAAAACTACTTCATCATCCATACCATCAACATCAAGAGCATCAGTAATACAATTAGCATCAGGATCACATGCAATGTCATCTACCTTAACATCACAATCTCATGGCATAAAATGGATTAAATTAGAAAGTGCTTTTGGAAATCGTATGAGTACTAATGCTATATTGAACTTTACATTACGAATGAATATTAATTACTATGCACCATTAAAAGGATCTGAGTATGTAAATAATAATTAATCAACGTTTTGTGAACTCGATGATTAAATAAAGAACAAAGGAGCCGTTATTAATATTAAAAATAATGATCAATATTGCTTCTTTTGGTCAGTTATCGCAGCATTACATCCAGTGAAATTAACATTAAAAGGTAATGATGTAAAGAATTATAGAAAGCATTGAGAAAAAATGAATAAAACTGGAATTCCCACACCAACATCATTAAATGATATTTATAAATATGAAAAATTCAATAATGTAGTCATTAATATTTATGTAATGGATAATTCCATTATACCTATTTATCTAAGTAGAAATTTTAAAAAATTTTTTAAAGAAAATAAAAAAACAATTCATCGTCTACTATCTGAGAATGGAGTGGATAATGAAAGTGGAAAATCAATCTATCATCATTAACTTCTCACAAATCTTTCACGCTTAGTTTCAAATCAATCAACTAAACATCATGGAAAATCACATCTTTGTGATCGATGTTTGAATCATTTCTCTTCTAAAAAATTTTAGAAAGTCATATTGTTAATTGTATTGGATTAAATGATTGTAGAGTTAAATTCCTGAATGTACGACACGAAAATTAAAAAATTTTATGTATAAAGAAAAAGTACCATTTGTAATTTATGCTGATTGAGAATGCATTATTCAATCACCAATTGAAAAGAAATCTGAGCATATTCCATGTGGTACAGCATTTTATATACAATGTTCTTACGATGATTCCAAATCGAAATTTGCTATAAATCGAGGAGAAAATTGTATAAAATGGTTTATGCAACAATTATTTGATTTTTCAAAGGAACATAAAGAAATAATTGACAATCAAATACCAATGAAACAATTAGATAATCAAAAAAACTTTTATTTCTATAATGCGGAACGATATCATATACGTGAAAAGCCTTTTGAAAATAATGAAACTAGAGTTCGCGATCATTGTCATTTAACTGGAAATTTTCGGGGTCCAGCTCATTATACATGTAATTTGAACTATCAAACACAATCAACAATTCCAATTGTATTTCATAATTTATCTAGTTATGATTCCTATTTTATTATTGAAGAATTATCATCATTTTTTGAAGGTGATATATCTATTATACCCCTCAATAAAGAAAAATACATGTCATTTACTAAAACTGTTGAATGTGAGAAAAATGAAAATTCAAAGAGATTATTTAATGATTCAAAGAAAAATTTAGACATAAAATTTTGTTTTATTGACTCATATCGTTTTATGAATAGTAGTATTGAACAATTATCCGAATTTTTATCTAATGATGCTAAAAGAATTACATTGAGACATTTTCCTGATGAAGAATCATTTAAATTAATGACACGTAAAGGTGTATTTCCTTATGAATGTTGTAATAGTTCGGAGCAACTAGAAGAAAATCAATTACCAGAAAAACAATCATTTTATTCCAGTTTAAATCATTCAACTATTTTTAATGAAGATTATGAGTATGTTCAGAATGTATGGTCACACTTTAATATGAAAACATTGGTGAATATTATGACTTATATTCAGATACAGATGTTTGTCTATTAACTGACATATTTGAAAACTTTAGAGTGAATTGTTTAGAAACTTACAATTTAGACCCTTTACACTATTACACAGCGCCTGGATTAGCGTTTGATGCTGTGCTTAAATATACAGGTATTGAATTAGACACGGTTTAAGATGTTAATATTCTAAATTCTATAGAAAAGGGAATTAGAGGTAGGGTATCACAATGTTGTAATAGATATGCTGAAGCTATTAATAGATTCATGAAAGATTATCAACCACATACAGAAGAATCATATTAAATGTATTATGATGCGAATAATCTTTATGGTGCTGCTATGAGTTCTTATTTACCATATGGATCATTAGAATGGACAAATACAGAAATAAATTTTTTAGAAATTTCTTATTATTCATCTTATGGTTATATTCTTGAAGTTGACCTGGAATATCCCGAGAGGTTATACCATAGCCATGAAGATTTACCGCTTTTTCCTGAATATTTTGAAGCACCTGGCTTAAAGCAATCTAAACTAATGACATCATTAAATGATAATGAAGAATATGTTATTCATTATAGAAATCTAAAACAATGTATAAAATTAGGATTAATTGTAAAAAATATTTGTAGAGCATCAAAATTAAACACTCACAATGGTTGAAACCATATATTGATTCAAATACTAATAAAAAAAAGAGGCACGAAATGATTTCAAATTAATGAACAATGCAGTAAATAGAAAAACCATAGAAAATGTACGAAAATACAGAGATGTTAAGCTTGTTTGTAAATGGGAAAATTTTTATAAAGCGCGTTATTTTATTACTCAACCATATTATAGTTCATCTATTATTTTCGATGAAAAATTAATTGTAGTTGAATTGAATAAAACTGAAATAGTTTTCAATAAACCTTTCTATATTGGATTTTGTATTCTAGATATTTCAACGGTATTCATTTATTATTTTGATTATGATTATATTCAAAAAACATTCGCTTCTGAACAGGTAAAACTAATGTATACAGGGTAACGTTATTTTTCTACGCCAAAAAAGGGTTTACTTCTCAACGCACCTTCCTTCAGGTAGACATCGTGATTAAAACTATCCCTGGGAGACTAAAACTATTTTACCTAGGGCGCTAAGTTATTTTTATCCACCAGAATAACTAAACTAGTATACCTTAAAACTAATCGCAACTTAAACCTAAACTCAATATCTCAAAACTTACTAACTCAAAAACATCTCAATACTTGAAACTAAATCCCGAAACCTCACAAAATATCTCAAAATCTCAAACTTATAACTAACTTAACTAAGATGGTTCTAGATCAAAAATCAGGATCCTCCTGAACAGGGCATGTCCTGGTCCTCAGTTGTGTTGGTTGTGGAGAGGGGTCGTGTCCGGCCAACAAAATAAATAAAATAAAATAAAAAAACAAAGGAACTGAAGAACAAATCAAATAAACTAATTACGAAATTGGTTAAAGGTTCTCAAATTGCAATAAATAATTCAACAAATTCATCATATCTCAATTTCTCAATTTTATTCTAATACTTCTACTAAATTGATTTTCTTAACAATGACTGGAGCTCGAACATAATTATAAATTCCTTTATCTCAAATACGCATATAACATAATTACAAACTGCAAAATGAATCAACGAATCTCTACATTATCACAATTCTGTAGCTCAGACAAATCTCATATAAACTAGAAAGTATTTCCTCAACACAATATTTCTTAATACAACATAACTCAAAACCCTAAACTCAATAACTCAATATCTCAATTTTCAACAATGAAACAAATCTTCACATTGAATTAACTAAACTAAATCACAATTTTCTTGAACTGAATACATAATTAACTTAAACTAACGGGTACGAGAGCAAACCAAGCCACACAGATTTTTTATCATTTAACAAAATATTTTAACTACAAACGAATTTACCCTTCAACCCATTTCAAATCAATTCTCAATAACTTACAACTTCCGCACAGAGCTTTCGATATTTTAGCTTTGTCAGACCTGGTCCGGGTTGTTCTAGACTTCCTTCACTGGAATGGAGGATCCTGGCTGGTCTCAATTCTGTATTCTGGATCTCGGCTCTCTTCTCGTTCACCAAGATGGTAACACTCGACTTCTCATGAGCCCAATCCGCCATCGACTCCCCATGAGCTCGGCTCACCAACGACTCTCGACTTCAGCACCGCTCGTACTTGACTCCCCATGAGCACAATCTGCAATCGACTCCCTCAAAAACGCATTTTTTCAAAAATCTCTAATCTTCAATTTCTTCATTCTCTTCATTTTCTTCTCCCTCTAAACTCAAAATTCTTTCAATCTGTCATACAATACTTCTGATTGGTGGTTTTCTTCACGTGACTTCTTCCAGATTTTCATATGGAGGGGTCACTTAAAACTAATGTGCACCAAAACTTATTTCTAAAATCCAAAACTTAATGTCTAAACTCAAAAACTCAATCCTACGACCTCTTCCATACTCCCATCTTTTTGTTGGAGTCCCATTTTACTGGCAACAGCCTCGTGACTACAACCCTTAGGGCTAGGACATCTCCTAGCATGGGAAAACTGCAGGCTGACCCGTTACTTTTGGTCCTCCACTCCGCTACAGCGTCCCAACTCTCCTCACAACAGTCCATATGCTGACAAATCTGCTTCTTGCTCACAACTCTGCTTGTTATTGGGTTATCGAGATTTTTACACTACTTTACTTTTTAATTAAATCAGTCAGCCTTGGTTGGCGTTTCATACAATAATTCCAACTTATAACTAACTATTCTACGCCAATCAAATTAGAGTTTGGATTAAAATAAAAAAAAAAAAAAAAACCATAAAAATATATAGAAATGCAATTAGGTAATAATAAAAACTTCAGAAATTAAAACAAAAATAATAAAATAATTGCTTGATTAGATATTTTAGGCGTAGGAGGAAAAAAAAGTATAATAAATAAAATGTTGTAAATTATGAACATCTGACTATAAAAGTCATTATAATGTTCAGCGAAGCCGTACACAACTAAATATTCTCAATCAATTATTGGTGGATCATACGAAATTGGCCATTAGAAGCCTTAAAATATTCGATAAAACACTACTAGAGCTAACAATGGGACGTTATCAAAAAATAACGTCACAACAGATACAGATCGTTTAATTTATCATTTCAAAGTTCCTAATATTTATGATCATATGAAAAGAGATATAAATGAATTTGATACTTTTGATTAGAAAGAAAATAATGGATATAGAAGACCATAAAAAATAAAAAAGTTATTGGATTAATAAAAGATAAAAATGATAGTAAAATACTGACACATTTTATTGGTTTAAAAGCTGAAATGTATACTTATAAAATACAAAATGTGGAAAAAAAAAGAAAGAGAAAAAAGTAGATTCAATGAAAGCTAAAGGGGTAAAATCATCAGCGATGAAAGCAATTACATAAGTAGAATGCTGCCACTTTGGCGGACTCCACTCCCATCCCCACCAGAAAGTGGGGATAAATTTGTGTCAGCCGGAGTGGTTTCGCACGGAGTGGAGGTAGCCGCGTAGCGTTGCGTAGGGCGGCAAGATAGCGAGTGGCGGTAAAGAATTAAAAATTTTGTAATTATCATTTGATAATTCATGCATGTATACATTTTTATTATTATTTAATAATAATTATGTGATTCATTTCGAGTTACAAAATTTTCAATAATTATTTATCATTAACGCGGGCGTGCAGCGTCGCACTTGACGTGGCATGGCTAAAAGGCCTTGACGAGCCATCTAGCGGTTGACCGCAGTGGTATGGCTCTCGGCTGGTAAACAGCATACAGATACGGTGTTACCATGCTCGAGAGTAAGAGTGGTGGGGCTGGCGCGTGGTGGGACTAAGTCCGATTCATGCTGGCCGAGCGTCGTTTCGAGCGTTCAGACTTGCCAGCAGGGCAAGTCTGAACGCTCGAAACGACGCTCGGCCAGCATGAATCGGACTTAGTCCCACCACGCGCCAGCCCCACCACTCTTACTCTCGAGCATGGTAACACCGTATCTGTATGCTGTTTACCAGCCGAGAGCCATACCACTGCGGTCAACCGCTAGATGGCTCGTCAAGGCCTTTTAGCCATGCCACGTCAAGTGCGACGCTGCACGCCCGCGTTAATGATAAATAATTATTGAAAATTTTGTAACTCGAAATGAATCACATAATTATTATTAAATAATAATAAAAATGTATACATGCATGAATTATCAAATGATAATTACAAAATTTTTAATTCTTTACCGCCACTCGCTATCTTGCCGCCCTACGCAACGCTACGCGGCTACCTCCACTCCGTGCGAAACCACTCCGGCTGACACAAATTTATCCCCACTTTCTGGTGGGGATGGGAGTGGAGTCCGCCAAAGTGGCAGCATTCTACTTATGTAATTGCTTTCATCGCTGATGATTTTACCCCTTTAGCTTTCATTGAATCTACTTTTTTCTCTTTCTTTTTTTTTCCACATTTTGTATTTTATAAGTATACATTTCAGCTTTTAAACCAATAAAATGTGTCAGTATTTTACTATCATTTTTATCTTTTATTAATCCAATAACTTTTTTATTTTTTATGGTCTTCTATATCCATTATTTTCTTTCTAATCAAAAGTATCAAATTCATTTATATCTCTTTTCATATGATCATAAATATTAGGAACTTTGAAATGATAAATTAAACGATCTGTATCTGTTGTGACGTTATTTTTTTGATAACGTCCCATTGTTAGCTCTAGTAGTGTTTTATCGGATATTTTGAAGCTTATAATGACTAATTTAGTATGATCCAGCAATAATTTAATGAAAATATTTAGTTATTTAGGGCTCATTTCATCAGTTATACTGACTTTCATAGTCAGATGTTCATTCATTTCAATGTTTTATTAATTATACTTGTTTTCCCTACGCCAAAAATATCTTTAGTACTTCTATTAAATCAAATAATCATTTTATTATTTTTATTTATGAGTCTTAATTATTATTTTGTTTAATTTCTGTCCACTTTGTTATTAGTTTCCTATTTGGATTGAGTTCTGAATAATAGTTTTGTTGGCGTAGGATAGTTAGTTATAGGTTAGAATCAATTCATTAAACGCAAACCAAGGCTAATTGATTTAATTAGTAAGTAAAGTGGTGTAAAAATCTCAATAACCCAATGAGAAGCAGAGTTGTGATCAAAAAGTGAATTTGTTAACAATATGAACTATTGAGAGGAGAGTTGGAAGGCTGTAGTGGAGTAGAGGACCAAAGTAACGTGTCACCCTGTGGTTTTCCTATGTTAGGAGACGTCCTAGCCCTAAGGGTTGTAGCCACGAGGCTGTTGCCAGTAAAATGGGACTCCAACAAGAAGATGGAAGTATGGAAGAGCTCGTAGGATTAAGTTTTAGAGTTTAGACATTAAGTTTTGGAGTTTAGAATTAAGTTTTGGTGCACATTAGTTTTAAGTGACCCCTCCATATGAAAATCTGGGAGAAGTCACGTGAAGATAGCCACCAATGAGAAGTATTATACGACAGATTAAAAGAATGATTGAGTTTTGAGGGAGAAGAAAATGAAGAGAATAAAGAAATTGAAGATAAGAGATTTTTAAAAATGCGTTTTTGAGGGAGTCGATTGCAGATTGCGCTTATGGGGAGTCAAGTACGAGCGGTGCTGAAGTCGAGAGTCGTTGGTGAGCCGAGCTCATGGGGAGTCGAGGGCGAATTGGGCTCATGAGAAGTCGAGTGTTACCATCTTCGTGAACGAGAAGAGAGCAGAGATCAAGAATGCAGAATGGAGACCAGCCAGGATCCTCCATTCCAGTGAAGGAAGTCCAGAATAACCCGGACCGGGTCTGACAAAGTTAAAATATCGAAAGCTCTCTGTGGAAGTTGTAAACTATTGAGAATTGATTTGAAATGAGTTAAAGGGTAAATTTGTTTGTAGTTAAAATATTTCGTTAAATGGTAGAAAATCCGTGAGGCTTAGTTTGCTCTCGTACTCGCTAGTTTAAGTTAATTATGTATTTAGTTAAAGACGATTGTGATTTAGTTTAGTTAATTCAATTTGAAGATTTGTTCCATTGTTGAAAATTGAGATATTAAGTTATTGAGTTTGGGATTTTGAGTTATTATATGTTTCATTGAGAAATATTGTGTTGAGGAAATACTTTTTAGTTTATATGAGATTTGTCTGAGCTCCAGAATTGTCATAATGTTGAGATTTGTTAATTCATTGTGCAGTTTTTAATTATGTTATTTGCGTATTTGAGATAAAGGAATTTATAATTATGTTTGAGCTCCAGTCATTGTTAATAATATTAATTGAGTAGAAGTATTAGAATAAAATTAAGAAATTGAGATATGATGCACTTGTTGAATTATTTATCGTTATTTAAGAACCTTCAACCAATTTCGTGATTAGTTTATTTGATTTGTTCTTCAGTTCCTTTTTTTTTTTTTATTTTTATTTAATTTGTTTTGTTGGCTGGACACGACCCCTCTCCACAACCTACACAACTGAGGGCCAGGACATGCCCTGTTCAGAAGGATCTTGATTTTTGATCTAGAACCGTCTTAGTTAAGTTAGTTATAAGTTTGAGATTTTGAGATATTTTGTGAGGTTTTGAGATTTAGTTTTGAGTATGGAGATGTTTTTGAGTTAGTTAGTAAGTTTTGAGATATTGAGTTTAGGTTGAAGTTGGTATTAGTTGCAAGTTATGCCAGTTTAGTTATTCTGGTGATTGAAAGTAATTTGGCGCCCTAGGTAAAATAGTTTTGGTCTTCCAAGGATGGTTCTAATCAGGATGCTCACCTGAAGAAAGGTGCGTTATGGAGTAAACCCTTTTTTGGGCGTAGAAAAATAACGTTACCCTGTATACATTAGTTTTACCTGTTCAGAAGCGAATGTTTTTTGAATATAATCATAATCAAAATAATAAATGAATACCGTTGAAATATCTAGAATACAAAATCCAATATAGAAAGGTTTATTGAAAACTATTTCAGTTTTATTCAATTCAACTACAATTAATTTTTCATCGAAAATAATAGATGAACTATAATATGGTTGAGTAATAAAATAACGCGCTTTATAAAAATTTTCCCATTTACAAACAAGCTTAACATCTCTGTATTTTCGTACATTTTCTATGGTTTTTCTATTTACTGCATTGTTCATTAATTTGAAATCATTTCGTGCCTCTTTTTTTTATTAGTATTTGAATCAATATATGGTTTCAACCATTGTGAGTGTTTAATTTTGATGCTCTACAAATATTTTTTACAATTAATCCTAATTTTATACATTGTTTTAGATTTCTATAATGAATAACATATTCTTCATTATCATTTAATGATGTCATTAGTTTAGATTGCTTTAAGCCAGGTGCTTCAAAATATTCAGGAAAAAGCGGTAAATCTTCATGGCTATGGTATAACCTCTCGGGATATTCCAGGTCAACTTCAAGAATATAACCATAAGATGAATAATAAGAAATTTCTAAAAAATTTATTTCTGTATTTGTCCATTCTAATGATCCATATGGTAAATAAGAACTCATAGCAGCACCATAAAGATTATTCGCATCATAATACATTTAATATGATTCTTCTGTATGTGGTTGATAATCTTTCATGAATCTATTAATAGCTTCAGCATATCTATTACAACATTGTGATACCCTACCTCTAATTCCCTTTTCTATAGAATTTAGAATATTAACATCTTAAACCGTGTCTAATTCAATACCTGTATATTTAAGCACAGCATCAAACGCTAATCCAGGCGCTGTGTAATAGTGTAAAGGGTCTAAATTGTAAGTTTCTAAACAATTCACTCTAAAGTTTTCAAATATGTCAGTTAATAGACAAACATCTGTATCTGAATATAAGTCATAATATTCACCAATGTTTTCATATTAAAGTGTGACCATACATTCTGAACATACTCATAATCTTCATTAAAAATAGTTGAATGATTTAAACTGGAATAAAATGATTGTTTTTCTGGTAATTGATTTTCTTCTAGTTGCTCCGAACTATTACAACATTCATAAGGAAATACACCTTTACGTGTCATTAATTTAAATGATTCTTCATCAGGAAAATGTCTCAATGTAATTCTTTTAGCATCATTAGATAAAAATTCGGATAATTGTTCAATACTACTATTCATAAAACGATATGAGTCAATAAAACAAAATTTTATGTCTAAATTTTTCTTTGAATCATTAAATAATCTCTTTGAATTTTCATTTTTCTCACATTCAACAGTTTTAGTAAATGACATGTATTTTTCTTTATTGAGGGGTATAATAGATATATCACCTTCAAAAAATGATGATAATTCTTCAATAATAAAATAGGAATCATAACTAGATAAATTATGAAATACAATTGGAATTGTTGATTGTGTTTGATAGTTCAAATTACATGTATAATGAGCTGGACCCCGAAAATTTCCAGTTAAATGACAATGATCGCGAACTCTAGTTTCATTATTTTCAAAAGGCTTTTCACGTATATGATATCGTTCCGCATTATAGAAATAAAAGTTTTTTTGATTATCTAATTGTTTCATTGGTATTTGATTGTCAATTATTTCTTTATGTTCCTTTGAAAAATCAAATAATTGTTGCATAAACCATTTTATACAATTTTCTCCTCGATTTATAGCAAATTTCGATTTGGAATCATCGTAAGAACATTGTATATAAAATGCTGTACCACATGGAATATGCTCAGATTTCTTTTCAATTGGTGATTGAATAATGCATTCTCAATCAGCATAAATTACAAATGGTACTTTTTCTTTATACATAAAATTTTTTAATTTTCGTGTCGTACATTCAGGAATTTAACTCTACAATCATTTAATCCAATACAATTAACAATATGACTTTCTAAAATTTTTTAGAAGAGAAATGATTCAAACATCGATCACAAAGATGTGATTTTCCATGATGTTTAGTTGATTGATTTGAAACTAAGCGTGAAAGATTTGTGAGAAGTTAATGATGATAGATTGATTTTCCACTTTCATTATCCACTCCATTCTCAGATAGTAGACGATGAATTGTTTTTTTTATTTTCTTTAAAAAATTTTTTAAAATTTCTACTTAGATAAATAGGTATAATGGAATTATCCATTACATAAATATTAATGACTACATTATTGAATTTTTCATATTTATAAATATCATTTAATGATGTTGGTGTGGGAATTCCAGTTTTATTCATTTTTTCTCAATGCTTTCTATAATTCTTTACATCATTACCTTTTAATGTTAATTTCACTGGATGTAATGCTGCGATAACTGACCAAAAGAAGCAATATTGATCATTATTTTTAATATTAATAACGGCTCCTTTGTTCTTTATTTAATCATCGAGTTCACAAAACGTTGATTAATTATTATTTACATATTCAGATCCTTTTAATGGTGCATAGTAATTAATATTCATTCGTAATGTAAAGTTCAATATAGCATTAGTACTCATACGATTTCCAAAAGCACTTTCTAATTTAATCCATTTTATGCCATGAGATTGTGATGTTAAGGTAGATGACATTGCATGTGATCCTGATGCTAATTGTATTACTGATGCTCTTGATGTTGATGGTATGGATGATGAAGTAGTTTTTTTTCCACTTCCACTTTTAATTTCTTTAAGCTCATTATATATACTTGTATAACATTTATTATTTTTTGATTAATGATCTTTAATAGATATATGCAGTTTATTTTCTAATGATGAACTACTATGTATTAGTATGTTTTTAAGCTTTTCACTTACATGTTTTACTCTTATAGCTATATGTATAACTTTAGATTTCTGAGCCAATGGAAATGTTTTATTTGAGAGTCAACATGAAGCATGTTGTGAAACAGTTCCGCTTTATCAATCCATCGTATAATTTCTCCATGATCACATTAATTTTCATTTACTAAGTATTAATAAACTGATTCTAATAGATATAATGAAAGACTATATAGTTGATTCACACGTATAAAATCCGTCGTTCACAATTTTCTGTTTAATTAAAAATAAAATTTTTCGTTTTTTGTTTATACATGTTTCTTCAACTCCCACTTTTCTAAATGAACCAATGGAGTAAATATATATTTATATATGATGAACAAATTTATAAAAAAATTAATTAAAAAGTATTTAAAAGTATTGAGTGTTATACACGGTAAATTCAAAATATTATCAAGATGATTCTGAAATATTGTTCTAAACATATGTATACATGAAGAGAAAATTTTTAATCAACTTTAGCAGTATCTTGAACAGTAACTTTAACAGTATGATAAATTGATTGATTGGTGAAAGGAACTAAAAAATTTTCAAATTAGTAGGAATGTTGTATTGTAAAGTTGTATAAAAGATTGTATTTTTAAAAGGAAAATCACTCTCAAACAAACAGTCGTTTAGAAATTTTTATATTCATCACAAACATATAATCAACAATGGATCTACCTACGTTCAACAATATCGCTGAACTGACTTTGACTACAAAAAAGATGAAAGAACTTGAAATATCGAAAAGGTATAAAGTTTCATCATTAAATATAATTTCAACTAAATTTGGAAACGTTGCTGTCGCTATTTTAGATTATGAATTCAAAGTTTCTCTTCCGAAAAGAATTGTGAATTCATTGAATGCAAATGATAGTAAACGATTAAAAGGATTGCAAAAAGCTTGTGAAGGCGAGCATTTATTTATGGAATATTATGGAGATGAATGTAATTCATTTGAATTTTTCTATGAATATGTTCCTGTTTCATAAATATCTAGTAAGTTTTTTCATTTTTTATTTATATTATAATTTTTTTTTCCAAGTTACTCATGTTTTTATTTTTCTCCTTCAGATCACTATAGAGGAGCATTATTATCATCAATTTATTTTCATAATTTATAAATAAGGTAATTGATTAATAATATATTCTTGTTATGTTCATTCAAGAAAACTTGAATATCTATATTGAATATCGATTGTTGATGATGAAAAACTTTCAGGTGGTTGAAACAACACAGTACGTTTATATGATATTTCTTGGAAATTACTTAACGTTATAACAGAAAATTTTTTAACAATAAACTCACTGTCTAAAAAGGTAAAACCTTGTACAATTATTATAACAGAATTCATTTTTTTTTTCCTTTAATGTAGAGAGAACGATCTAACTCTAATCAATGTTTAGAACTTACTAACAAACATTCCATATTCATTAAGAATGACTTTGAGATGAATTTTGAAATTTGATTGTGAAAAAAAAATTTTTCGATAAGATAGAATGTAAATTGTAACATATGTTTGTGTTGTTGATGGATTGAATTATAGATTTTATAAAAAATGATGAAATAAATTTTAACATTCAAATTCTTCACAACTTTCTATTTATTGTTTTTTATAAATTTCGAAATATAACAAATTTGAACTTGTTAATTATACTCTTTTAAATGATTTTGTTCTCACTCTTCTTATAACATTTATAATTTTCTATCTCTTAGAAGAATTTTATAATAACAAACTATATTAGAATTTTTGAAAGTATTATTTCAACATAAGAGTTCAAACAGTTTTCATATAAGTTAATTTGTAAATTTTTTCAACTTAACTAACAACATAAAAATTCAATTAATTTTTTATATAATATTTTTATATAATTTTTCAATTCATCAGAACCAGTCTTAACCTTGGGCGCCTCCTAGGACCCTACTTAGAGCATTGACCGACTTCAGGTAGAAATCCCGGTCAAAACCTATGTAAGAACAATCACTCAAATACAGCCCCTTCCTCCCATTAAAACTCATGAGATTTCCATGGATAACCTTTTCCTCTCAAATCATACACGTCACAATCCGTCGAAGTCCCAAAGTCCATCTACTCAAGTAACTTTACTCCTTTCGCTTTTGTTTTGTCTGCCACTTCTTCCAAATCTTCTTTTCTCATTTCATCTTTATCATTCATCACTTTATATGCGTACATTTTAGCTCTTAAACCTGTGAAATGCGTCATGATTTTACCGTTATTTTCATCTTTCATTAATCCAATTACTTTCTCATTTGCTGAAGGTATACCCCATGGGTTATCTTCCTTATATTCTGAAGTATCAAATTTATTTATATCCTCTTTAATATGTTTATAAATATCTAGATTTTTAAAATGATAAAATAAACTGTCCGTATAAGTATACATTAATTTGGCCTGCTCAAGAGGATAATTTTGAAGTATATAGTTGCAACGAAAATCATAAATATAAATTTTTGAAATATCAAGAATACAGGATCCAATATATGTTAGTTTATTACAAACTAACGTCATTTTCTAAAGTTCTATCATAACTAAATTTTCATTTAAAATTACACCGGAGTGATAATTGGGTTTAGATATGTAATAATTTGCGCCATAGCCTTTTTCCCAGTTTGTAGCAAGTTTAACATCTCTATAATTCTTAACACTTTCCATAGTTTTTCCAAAAACAGAATTATTCATTAATTAAAAAAATTTTTTTTTCAAAATCATTCCATGCCTCTTTTCGTTTATTAGTATTTAAGTCTATGTATGGTTTCAACGATTGACATTGCCTGAATTTTAAAACTCTTTGTATCGTTGTTACTTTTAATTCTGATTCAATACATTGTTTCAAATTTCTGTAATTAATGATGTAATTCTTTTTATTATGTAAAGTCGTCGTCAATTTGGAATGTTTCGAATTAGGTGCTTGGAAATGTTCGGGGCAAAGTGGCAGATCTTTATGTCCCTCGAATAAACTTGGAGGATATTCCAAATCAACTTCGAGTATATAACCATAAGGATAGTAATCACTTATTGCCATTACATCGATTGCTGTTGTAGACCATTCAAAAAAACCGTAAGGCAGCGAAGACCTCATGGCTGCTTTATACAATTCATTTATATTATAATACATTAAATATGATATGTCTTTATGTGGTTGATAATTATTACTCATATATTTATTATTTGCTTCAGCATATGTATTGCAGCATTATGATACGCCGCCTCTAATTCCTTTCTCTATGAATAATGTCATTTGTACATCACTCAAAATATCTAATTCAATTCCTGTGCATTGAAGCATAGCGTTAAATGCTAATTCAGGTGCTATAAAGTAATGTAAAGGATCTAGACTATAGGTTTCAATACAATTTATTCTAAAATTTCGAAATATATCAGTTAAAAGACAAATATCGATAGTTAAATATGAATCGTAATAATCACTTAATGTTTTAGTATTAATGTAAGACCATACTTGAAGTGCTAGTTCATATTGTTTATCAGTAATATCTGAATTATTGAGGACAGAGAAAAAAAATTTTTTACATGGTAATTGATTTTCTTCAAGATTTTCCCAATTACTACAATATTCATATGGGTATATACTTTTATGCGTCGCTAAATTAAATGATTCTTTATCGGGGAAACTCCTACATGTCATTATTTTATCATCATTCAATAAATATTTCGATAATTAATCGCTCATGAAACGGCATGAATCTATGAAACGAAGCTGTATGATTAAATTTTTCTCTCTTTTTTCATCATCATTATCATCACGTGATCTTTTGAAATTTCTACTTTTATCAATTTAACCGTTTTGGTGAATGATATCTATTTTTCTTTATTAATAGGAATAATAGTTATAGCACTGGAAAAATCTGGCGATGATAATGGTTCAATGAGAAAATGCGAATTGTATCCCGATGTATTATCAAAAACGATTGGAATTATGGGATCTATTTGATAATTCAAATTACACTCATTATGAGCAGGACCATGAAATCTAACTGTCAAATATAAGTGATCACGAACTTTAAGCTGGTGGGGTTCAATACGCTTCTCACATAGATAACAATTTTGTTCTGCATGAAAATAAGACTGCTGCTCATTAGTCAATGGATCCATTAGCTTTGGATTTTCGATTGTTTCTTTATAGTTTCTGGCGAATTCATGTCACCGCATCATGAACGACTTTATAAAAACTTTTCCACGTTTAAAAGCAAATCGAATTCGCGATTCACCATAAGAGCAATGTATATAAAAAGCTCTACTACATGGTTTATGTTTAGATCTTTCATTAATAGGTGGTTCAATAATGCACGCTAAATCTACATAAATTACAAAAGGTACTTTTTCTTCATACATAAAATTTTTAAATTTCATTACTAATTCTTCTTTTTTTCGGGAAATGAAATTTTACTTCTATTCAAATTAATACAATCTCGAATATGTTTATTAAAGGATTCTTCCTTATGAAAGTGATTTAAACAACGATCGCAAAGAGCTACACTTCCGTGGTGATTTGCTAGTTGCCTTGATACCAAACGAGAAAGAGAATCGATGAGTGAATAATGATAAACCGGTTTTTTATTTGCGTCTACACCCATCTCAGAAATCAAAAGATGAATACGATCTTTCTTTATATCATAATATTCACTTAAATAAACCGGTGCAATGTTATTATTATCATCTAAACCTTAAACATTAATGGCTATATTATGTTCAAAATGTAAAGTATCTCTGTGTTCTGACGTATTACAATTTTCTGAGATGTTTGGTATATAATCCCCAAGTTCTGCAGATATAAGTTGAACTCTCATAATAACGCTCGAAAGATAATGTTTTTAGATAATGGTAGCGATTTATCTTTTAATTCGTTTTCAAGCAATGTTAAATATCCATTTGCTGAATTTAACAAAAGTATAACAACTTCTTCATCGCACTGCACTCGCTTCCTGGAATAAAGACAAACTGACTCTAGTTTAGAGAGCAAAAAATCGTAAAGCTTATTAATATATGCGAAACCCTCCGTATACTTGCTTACTTCACTAGAGTAAAGATTAAGCTGCATGTTGATTGTGTGTATATTTTACGTTTTTGCTTCACCCACTAGTTTTAGATACTATAAAATCTATGTGCGGAGCAGCTACTAAGTACTGCTTGAAAAACAAAATGTTCATAAGGCCAACTCTATGAGCATTTCCCATAAAAGCAGAATGCCAATGACCTTTAAGATGCGAACATCCGCCTTCTACCGAGTACATAGGGAAAGTAGATGCATTGGGCCAGGAAAACGTTAAAAAGTACATCAACGCCCTCTTAAGTGTGAAGAGTAGAGAAAAATGAAAATCCGTGGGTTAAGGAGCTGTAAAGATGAAATAGTAGGGATGTCAGTTGATAATTTCAGATGGAAAATCATAGAAAAGTTCATCAACGAATCCAGGAGTAGGAATAGTTATAAACTTTAGCCAATGAAGAGAGGGTAAATTTTGAAAAAATAGTTGGGACAAAATTGATAGTGAAAAGTACAATAAAAGCCGAGCCTTTTCAGATAGAAAATCACTCTCAAACGACCAGTTGTTTGATATTTTATAATCTTTGTGAGCTAAAGAATATCTTTTTTCATTGTGAATTACAATGGATCTACCAGAATTTAACAAATTTGCCAAAAAATTCGTAGAAACAAGGAAAATGCGGGAGCTAAAATTATGCAAAAGATATAAAGCAACGGAATTAAATTTGATTGTAACCAAGTTCGGCAATGCTATTGTGGCAACTCTGGACGATGAGTTTAAAGTTTTTTTTCTGACGAGAATCATTAAAGTTTTAGAGGCAAACAATAAGAAACAATTGCTTGAATTGCACAAGGCATGCACTGATCACTATTTATATATGGAATATTATGAGAATAAATGCAACTCATTCGAATTCTTTTATGAATATGTTCTCATCATGTAATTATACGTAAGCATTTAAAATTTATTTTACCTTCTACTTACAAAGTTATTTTCGAATAACTTATGTTTTTTTTTTTTTTTATTTTTTTGTTACAGTTAACCCGAGAGAAACATGTCGTCAACCATACAATTAACCAATCGGCATCAAATAATTTTATATGAGTATAATTTGACATAAGCATTGTACATTCTATAATACGTTTAAACATTTTGTAACCGATTGAATGAAAAAATAAATCTAGGTAATCATATTCATGTTTTATCATTGCTATATGAAAAAAGAAGCCTTATTTATGTTCATATATATATATCTTTGTAATAAGACGTAGGATATAAGAAGCAGAAGATAATTTTTCCATTACTAATAAATTTTTATTGAAATTTTTCTTATACAAATCTATTTTTAGCATTATTACATGTAAAGCAATCTTTCTTGAAACTGAAAACTTCTGATGATCCCTTGAGAAAATGTTCGAAACATTGCTTGCATCCAATCATCAGGGGTTGGTGTTTCCTTACAAACGGCATTTTTTCCCAAACATATTCGATTTCATTGTAGGCATTGGTCACTACTATTTGAAAATGAAGTTCGAAAATGTCTTCAGTGTCCATTAGTGCTCTACTCCCCAAGTTTAAATACATCAGAGATAGAAAATTTCGACTTAATGTCAAGTTAATAAATTTATCTATATAGAGCAATTGCAGCTGTACAGTAAGTCGAGCACAATCATATTGATACGGGTATTCTTCAAAATGTGGATGTTTTTTGCTATATTTATAGTTGACTTGGAACGAATGATACATATTTGATTCATTGGAGATATTTTTCATATGTTCATTATGATATGTACAACATTTAACATGAAATTTGATTTTGATAATCAATCGCCAAAGATGGGAAACTTTTTTGAGGTTGAAACAACACAGTACATTCTTACGATTTATCTTGAGAATTATTCAAAGTGATGACTGAAAATTCTTTAACAACAAACTCACTATCTATAAAAGTGTACCCTTGCACGTTTACCACAACAGCATTTATTTTGATGACCAAGAGTAAACTTACTCGAACGAGAATTTTAGAGATACTAATGAAACATTTTTAGGATGAATCGAAAACTATAATGAGACATTTAATTGTAATATAGTTACAGATTCCCCTCCCCTTCAAGTTGACAACTAGGAAAAATTGGGAAGGAATATATTTTTATTAAAAAACATAAAATTGAATAGCTCACAAATTGTGAGACTTGTAATTTATTAGAGAAAACATTCGACATATATAAATTTATCTATGATCACATCGTCTTGAATCTTAAATTGATTTTATTCCATCAAACGTTGCGTATACCTTTAGTTTCATAGAGGCGTCCCATATCCTCAACCAGTAGAACTTCAGGATGCTTATCGATGTACTTATCGGGCATATTTTCTTGATTCAGACGTTTTATTTCATCATCTTGAAGAATGTTAGCTGAAGTTTTAGCTGTTGCTGGATCAATTATTTAAGCGATTATTGTCTTTGCAGCATATGCTGAAGCCTCATGAGAGCTATATGCAAATTCCAGCCAATTTTCCGTTGAAAACAGATCATCTCTCCAGTATTTACTTATTCCTAGAGCTCCGATATCACCTCCTATATCTTCACGATCATCTCCAAATTTTATTATACACACATTGTTTGATGATGATAATATTGAGCTCTAGGTAAACCTGCCTTCGAATCGGAGTTTGGAGCATAATGACCATAATTTTGTTATGAAGCATTCTTCTAGCTCGCATCCATAGCACCATTCAACAAGCTATGATTCTACTTGATCTATATTGAATTGCGACGTTATATCTCCATTGGGAAGCATTTCTGGATGCGCTTCGATAGAGGCTCCCAACGCACCATAGCCTTCTAGAAGTAGAAAATCTATTTTTTGATCTCCAAGGATCTGAAAATTTTTTTCAATACTTAAATTCTTGAAATTTCCTTAACGTTTAAATTTTTCATCTGTATTACAATTTTTTTCGCAGCATATGCTGAGGATTCATGTGCTTTTTTTTCTACATCAAACTGGCTAGTTGATTGACTTATATCCATATTAGTGTAATTCCCACAGTTGAATCAAATAGGCCCCAAATATAATCCATTTTCTTTAAGAAATCGCTATGAATATCCGGATGGTCCCAAGTCCACTCCATGTTCAGTTGCTAAATTTTCTGCTATACATATATATATATATATATATATATATATATATATATATATATATATATTGTGTCGTTATTTTTTGATAACGTTCGATTGTTAGTTCTAGTTATATTTTATTGCATATGTTGAGGCTGATAATGGCCAATATAGTATGTTCCAGTAACAAAATAATGAAAATATTTAGTTATCTAAGGCTCATTTGATCACTTATAATGATTTTTATAGTCAGATGTTCATTCATTTCGATGTCCAGTTAATTATATTAATTTTCCCTACGCCAAAAATATTTAATCAAGCAATTATTTAATTTTTTTTGTTTTAATTTATGAGTCTTTGTCATTATTTAGTTTGATTTCCGTATATTTTTGTTGTCAATTTCCTATTTAGCTTAATTTTATCTGAAACTATAATTTTATTGGCGTAGAATAGTCAGTTATAGGTTAGAATTATTATATTTAATGCAAACCAAGGCTGATTGATTTAGTTAGTAAGTAAAGTAGTGTAAAATCTCAATAACCCAATGAAAAGCAGAGTTGTGATCAAGATTAAATTTGTCAATAATATGGACTATTGAGAGGAGAGTTGAGAAGCTGTAGCGGAGTAGAGGACCAAAAGCAACGTGTCACCCGGCAGTTTTCCCATGCTGGGGGACGTCTTAGCCCTAAGAGTTGTAGCCATGTGACTGTTGCCAGTAAAATGAAACTCCAAGAAAAAGATGGAAGTATGAAAGAGGTCGTAGGATTAAGTTTTTGAGTTTAGACCTTAAGTTCTGAGTTTAGACAATAAGTTTTGCAATTAGAATTAAGTTTCGGTGCACATTAGTTATAAGTGACCCCTCCGTATGAAAATCTGGGAGAAGTCACGTGAAGATAATCACTAATAAAAAGTATTGTACGACAAATCAAAAGAATTTCGAGTTTGGAGGGAGAAGAAAATGAAGAGAATGAAGAAATGGAAGATAGGAGATTTTTGAAAATGCGGTGTCGAGAGAGTCAAGGAAGAGCGGTGGGAAAGTCGTGAGCAGTCAGTCGAGAGTAGAGTGTGAGTGATGCTCATGGATAGTCGAGTGCAGGCCTCGCCTGTGAAGAGTTGAGAGAACTAGGAAGAGGAGCAGAGATCTAGCAGGCAGAATGAAGACCAGCAATGATCTCCCATTCCAGTAGAAGGAAGTCCAGAACATTCGGATCAGGTCTGATAAAAGTTAAACATCAGTGACTCTTTGCGGAAGTTGTAAGTTATTGAGGATTGATTTTGAATGGGTTAAAAGGTAAATTTGTTTGTAGTTAAAATATTGTGTGGAAAACAAAATCCGGGAGGCTTGGTTTTCTCTCGTACTTGTTAGTTTAGGTTTAATTATGTATTTCAGTTAAAGAAGATTGTGATTTAGTCGAGTTAATTTGATTTAAAGATTTGTTTTATTGCTCAAGATTAAGATATTATGTTATTGAGTTTAGAATTCTGAGTTATGATTTATTGATAAGTTTTGTTGAAGAAATACTTTTTGTTCATATGAGATTTGTTTGAGCTCTAGAATTGTAATAATGTAGAGATTTATTGATTCGATTAACAGTTTGTACTTATGTTATTTTTTTATTTGAGATAAAAGAATTTATAATTATGTTTTGAGCTCCAGTAATTGTTAAAAAAATTAATTGAGTAAAAGTATTAGAATAAAATCAAGAAATTAAGAGAAGATGAACTTGTTAAATAATTTAAAGTAGTTGAGAACCTTCAATCAATTTCGTTATTAGGTTATTTCATTCGTTCTTCAGTTCTTTTGTTGTTTTATTTAATTTGTTTTGTTGGTCGGACACGACCCCTCTCCACAACCTACACAACTGAGGGCCAGGACATGCCCTGTTCAGGAGGATCCTGATTTGTGATCTGGAACCATCTTAGTTAAGTTAGTTATAAGTTTGAGATTTTGGGATATTTTGTGAGGTTTGGAATTTAGTTTTAAATATTGAGATGTTTTTGAGTTAGTTAGTAAGTTTCTGAGATGTTGAGTTTGAGGTTAAGTCCAGATTAATTTTAAGATATCCCAGTTTAGTTATTCTGGTGAATAAAAATAACTTGGCGCCCTAGGTAAAATAGTTGTAGTCTCCCAGGGATGGTTCTCATCAGGATGCCCACCTGAAGGAAGGTGCGTTAT